>CAXARX010000977.1:0-32147 GCA_963971425.1 Bryoerythrophyllum caledonicum
ATGAAGAATCCTCAAGCTCAGATGATTAAAAGATGACGGACACGAGGGTACTACAAGTTAAAAGTGTTTTTAGTTGTCTGGTGTTAGCATGGTACAATAGAACCGCGGTTTTAAAATATGTACTTGGTGTCGAGAGTGCCCATTCATGAAAGCACCACATTGAAATAAATAATTTTAATGTTAGAGCTCCCTGGTACAATTGTATTCTTTCAAATTCTCTAAACCTCAGCCCTTTTGAGGGGCAAACGCAGTGTTCGACCGCGCGCGCCCGGCCCCTAACCGCGCGCGCCCGATAGGCAGGTGCGCGCGCGACCCACAATGGTACGCGCCAGGCCGTGACGCTGCGCGCCCGGCCCCTAACGGTACGCGCCCGACCTTGACGGTACGCGCCCGGCCCTGAGTGCTACGCGCCCGGCCCTGCTATGCACGCGCCCGGCCCTTAGGGGTACGCGCCCGGTCTTAAATCGTACGCGCCCGGCCCTAATTGGAACGCGCCCGGTCCAGATTGGTACGCGCCCGGCCCCAAATGCTGCGCGCGCGGTCCGAAGGCACGCGCCCGCCCCTTGATGTGACGTGGAAAGTCGTCTGACGTGTCGTGCACACGTGTTTTACCAGGGGGTAAGTTGAAAATTTGATTTAGGGTTCGTAATTTTTTTTTACACGCAACTGTCCGCCAAAAAGTGTTGTCCGTCCTGTCCGTCCGTCCTACTGTCCGTCCGTCCGCTGTCTTTGGGCCCCTGTCCGTCTATGTAGACAACCCTGTCTATACAAGCAAAATTTTGCTCACATTGAGCAAAATTTTGGTTGCAACAAAAAAATCTATTCAATAGTTTAGATTACTCACCATGATTGCAACCACAAATTATGTTAAAATTAAAAGGTGATGTTGTCGTATAGTATTTCTTCTGAACTCCAATTCCTTTGTATAAGTCTACTATGTGGCAATAATCACCAAGGATTGATTGATGTTGAATCTACATCACCACAATAGAAAACAACTTGAATTTTACATTGCAAACCTTGAATAATTATTTTGTGTTGCACTAAAATCAGCAATTCCATAGACTGTTTGCAAAGAGGTGCGACATAATACAAATAGAGACACATAAGAAGCACGTTTGCTCTTGGTATGGGTACCATAACACCATCACATCAGCCAAGCTAGCATAGAAACTATGTACAATTGATCAAATGAACGTCCAACATAATGGAATTCACCCAGGCTACCGTAGAAACGAAGATGCTTTATAGAAACGATGATAGAATTCCATTATGTTGGTTGTTCATTTGACCAACTATCGTAGCATAATGTGAATTCTATTACGCTAGACGTTCATTCGCTAATTTGTGTACGGTCACTGTATCATGGATCTACTTAACTACAATCAAAGAGAACCACGTCAAGGAGCATCCTGCCACTGCATACTTGCCTTAAAAACAAACAAACAGATGGTGACTTCTATATATGATGAAAAGCTGGAGCACTCACAGGAAGAAGATGTCGGGATTTTTGAAAGAACTCGCTCCGAAAGCTTCTCCGCCGTCACAAGCTTCACCAAAACATCAGAAGCTTCACTGACGGAAGCTTCAGAGCCGTCACAAATTTCACCGAGACAGTGATTGTCTGTCACAAAAAAACGATGGATTATTATCTGCACTTTCACGAGAGCGAGAAGTTGTCGCAGCCTCATCTGTCAACCTCTTGGCAGCCTCTTCGGCATCCTAAATGTTCTGCACCATTGTCACAACATCATGCATGAACAACCCACAGAATAGAGTGTAGAAGGGTTGCAACTCTAAACATCCAAAATAACACCCCTCAAGAACTGGATAGAAAGACAATCGTACGAGGGTTTACATTGGTGCAGATGTTA
The DNA here is from genome assembly GCA_963971425.1 of Bryoerythrophyllum caledonicum. NCBI lineage: Eukaryota > Viridiplantae > Streptophyta > Bryopsida > Pottiales > Pottiaceae > Bryoerythrophyllum > Bryoerythrophyllum caledonicum. The sequence goes on from CAXARX010000977.1 coordinate 1,875, forward strand.
CAAATATTTGGTTCACGAATAAAGAATCTTTGTATGTGTAAAGATACACTACAAGACAAGAGAGGCCACACGACATACTTGGTTGGATACAACATCCTTGAGCCCATCACTCACAAGCAATAAAAATTTGACGTCACTACTGATCGTCTCTTCCTGCAAACGACCAAGGAAAATTAGGTGAGCCGAAGTAAATCCTAAGCAGAGACTCTAGTGTAGATACAGTCTGAAGCCCTCTGAGCGCACGTCCCAATAGTCGTCAACGTACTGGTGAAATCCGTATCGATCACTGTCTTGTTGAAGCCAACAGAGCACACAAAAATCTCTCTATGAAGATTGCCGAGAAGTTTGCATCTAGAAAACTTACGGATGTTGGACGCCAAAGTTGCTGAAGTTACGAGTCATGAATTATTTGGAGACAATTCTCTTACCTCAAGAAGCTTCAGGTGTAGTCGAAGGGCTTCTCAATGCACCCGGGAAGGCCCGGGTCGCAGTACTTGTTGAACATCACACGCATACACGAATGTTTGTTCAAATTAGCCTTCCCTCGTAAGAATGTGTTGCGAGAGCACGTCGCGGTTGTGCATGTCCTAAAAAGCTCTGCAGAAAAGAATCGTGAAGAAGACACGTGCAGAAAAGAATCATGAAGAAGACTCGTGTAGAAAAGAATCACGGCTGGAAAGCAAGTTGAATCAATTAAGTCAAGATTGGAAAGCAAGTTGGGCTAGCACATACCACACTTCTGGGCATTGTTGTTCTGCACTCCCTCGGCAATCCTTGCGAGCTGCTTCTCCTCCTCTTCGAGTCTTCTCCTTCCCGATGCACGCATAAGCGGTAGATGAAGAGTCACCTCAGCGTCGAACCTCCATGTGTCCGTCAACAGCTTCATGTGCGCCGCTCATGAGTTAACCCTAAACCGTTACAAGCTTCACCGCCGTCCTCCTCCAAACCCTACGAACTCAACGCCGCCGTTCTACAAACCCTGTAACTCTTGTCTTTGACAATGTTAGGAGCGCGGATGCCTGCTTCACCTCCACACTTTGTGATTTTGGCGCCAAACTCATGAAGACTCCGCCTTCTCCAGATGCCACCTAGCTAACTACACTGATTTTGGCATTTACTGTCATGGGTAGTAAATGACTTGTAAATGCTGACTTATAATACTTTTACCATTATCCTTTCTATTTGACTACTTTTTCTTTGAAACTTTTACTTTAATATTTTTATTCTACTTGAGTTTATAATTTAAAAAGTAAAATAGGGCCCCATTAGGCTTAAGATTAGTATGGTTACTATGGTATCATCTTTTTTTTAACAAAAACTTTGTGGCCTGAACTTGCATTTTTTCTTTAGAAATTTAATGAAAATTGGTCTATTTTAAGTAAATTTTTCTCTGCCCCTCCATCTCCTGGGGAGACTTTTTTTTACTTTTAACTTATATACTTAGATACTTGGGGTACTATGGGGATACGTCATGGATATCAGGGGGTATGTCATGAGGTATTACATAAGTATGTCGCAAAATATTACACGAGTATCACAGTATATCACAAGATATCACATAAGTATGTTCCAAGGTTTTACAAAAGTATGTCACATGGTATCATAAGGATAGGTAATAATTATCTAAATTAAATGATGGTCATTCATTTACGGGCATTAAATCACTATACTAGGATTGTCATTGGCACTTTGGAGACAACAAGGATCCACTTTGTGTATATATACAAGATGTGGTGTGTGACCCTTTGTATTGATTGTTTGAAATTTTTCCATTCTAAAACATATTATATCAAATTCACAGAATAATAAAATGTGTATTCACAATTTTTGACAATGTATACCTTGCACAAATTTTTTGGGTTTACAATACCAATTTCCTACATTTTCAATTGGTGGACAAAGAATTCATATGGTATTCATCATAATGATATAAAATTTAGTCTTTCTATAATGCAAAAACTTGACACCAAGTGAAGTCAAAATCTATTGATCTTCTCAATGCAGGAATAAAATAAACCTTAATATTCTTCAATTTAACACTATTTTTTTATAAGATGAGTGATTAAAGAGTATGTACTCCACTATTACTCTACAATCAATAATTTTCCAATAAAAGAGATAGTCAAGGAACTTTAGGTTGATTGATTATTCAATTAAAGCGTAGAATTGCATTAACTTCTTTAAAGCAATATGAAATGATTCATTTTTCATTGAAAAACTCAAGAATATGAATCATATTATTCTATTTAATTTTTTGATTTGTTTTGAAATAAACTTGTCAACTATTTGACTTAGAGTAAATTTTGTTCTCTTTTAGAGGTCCAATTAGATTAAAAACTTAAGTTGAAACAAATTTTGTTCCACACTTTGCGACAAGTTCATGTTTTTTATTTCCTCTACAAAACTATTTACAAATTTGTTCTTTAACAAACTACCAAGTTACAAATTAAAGTAAATGTAGTTGACCTTCTTTTTTGCTTTCAAGACAATTAAGAACAAAAAAAATCTCCAATCTTTGAAAGAGGCCGGCATGAATAAAGTGTATGTTCATTCCACCACTAAATTGATGCCCACTTGACAAAGGACTAGTCCTATGGAACTACTTCCCTCTTTCAAAGATAGACATTATAGTGATGTTGAAATTTTAATATAATGCAATCTATATTAGGTTGAATTCTATCTCAAGAAAAGTGATACGAATGATGACAACATAAAATTTATCTAAACTTCTTACAAGTCTCTAAGAAGAAGAAGAACGCGGGTTCCCGAAGGGAACCGGCGTGAATAAAGTGTCTGTTCGTTCCATTGTTAAGACCATGCCCACCGGACAAGGAATTAGCGAACTGGAACTACTTCCCCCTTTCGAGGGTAGACACTATGTAACGAGTAGTCAGGAACCAACCAACAACGACCAACCACGACCAAACTAGCTAAACAACAAAAAACAAAACCAAACAGGCAGCCAATCAGGAAGAGACAGAGTGGCGAAGTTCCTAAGGGGGGTCTTGCCTATCAGGGAGGACTTGGTTGTTTTCGATTTTGCGTTTATGCAGTAAAATAGACATGGCATGTTGAATAGCGATGGTGCTGATATTTTTAAAGGTAGTTTTAATTGTATCAATGGATATCTTGAAGGTATCTTCGAGAGTTTTCATAGATGGGATAAAGGTGGTGGCACGAGCGCCGGATGTGATAACAATAAGGGGGTCCACATTCCAACCGAGGGCAATGATGTCGTCTATGAGGGGTTGGTATTTATCTATTTTGTTTTGTATTGTTTCCGGGGAGAATCTATCGTTGCAATATGTAAATTCGATGAATTGAATGGTGTAGTCTTGGTTGATGTTCTCGGGTGGTGGGTCGTTGTATGGTAAACCTTTGACACAAAGAATGTCCGGTTTGAGCCTAGCGTTGCAATGACATCTTTGGGTCATACATGAGCATGGAAGTAGCCATGGGGGGACCGTGTTTTCTTGTGGATTGCTATTAAAAGTGCCGGCGTTCATAAGTATGAAACATCTCGATTTATTGTAGGAGGTGATTAGTTTTCGGACTTCCCATACCGCTTTGTTATGTCTTTTAACAATTAGAGAGTGTATGTGGTGGTTTTGGCATTTGAGTAGCACATGTAGCCATGTGTCGGGGTCCGTTGAGGGGCATATGGGGCATGTTATGGATGGGAATCTTTCTATTCCAAAGAAGAGCTGTTTGCGAGCATTTCCCATGTACTGACCCGTGCGGAATTTGATGAGGCATGTTATTTGTGAGTCTGAGATGATGGGGTTTTTCCAAAAGTTTGTAGAGAGTTCATTGTCTATGTCGTTATTGTTAGTCCATTTTTCTATGTTAGGAATATTTTCTGAGATTGTATCCAGGTTGTTGTAGAGGTCTTGTTTTTTGAGATATTTGCCCAAAAATCTAATTGGGCCTTTGTCGGGGGTATCTTCTTTGGAAGGCCAATCTTCTTTTTGAAAGTAGTATGGGGTGGCATGAGCATGTTCGTGAGGGTCTTTGGCGTTTTTGTGTGTTTTTTCTCGGCCTTCTTTTGCAAGTTTGTCTGCTTGTTCGTTGCCATCAATGTTGGCATGGGCTCTGACTTTGTGAATGGTTGTGATTTGTGTACGTTTTTGTAACATTTGTACCATTGATGTTAGTATGGTTTGGTCGGGGTGACTGTTGTGAAGGGTTGGATGTGTTATTTGAGTGTTTAGTAGGTAGAGTGCATTTATACAATCGGTGAATATATGTGCAGGTTCATTTTTGTATTTTGTTGTGATGATTTGTAGTGTTTTGTGGATGGCCATGAGTTCTGCTCTGAGGATATTTTGTAGTCCATGGAGTCTTTTGGCTAGTTTAATTTCTTTGGTAGAATTATATATGCCATAGCCAGCTTTTTCTCTTCGCCAAGAGCTTGGGCTAATTTGTTCCGGTGGTTTAAAGGAGCCGTCGGTGTAATAACTGTATGCGGGATTAAATTTTTGTGTGGTATGAGTTGGGTAGTCTGGGAGAGGGGGAGGTATGACGGAGTAGTTTAATGTGTTGTTGTCATAGTTTAATTTTGACCATTTTTAACTTTTGTTTACGGGGGTTTGTATGGGTGTTGGTGGGGCCGGTTTTGTGTATGGTCGTTGTATGTCTAGATTGTCTGTTATGGAGGTAAGTTCCGCAAGTTGTTCTAGGGAGCCCAAGTTTTGATTTTGATGATGGACGCATAGTATTTGTAATGTAGATGGCTCTATTCGGGGTTTTTTTAGCTCGGGTGGGATATTAGGTTCTTCGTATGGTATTGTGTCTGCTTCGAATAATGCAATGATGTGGGAATCTGGGAATGGGTTTGAATGTTGGTTGTTGTTTTGGTACCAATTGTTGTTCGGTGTGACGATGATTGTTTTTGTGTTATTTGGATCGTGTTTGGCGGCAAGTCTAGCCCAATGTATGGCTTGTTCTATGTCTTTCTCGTTGTGGGGGTGAGCTATTCCATTTCCGATCCATTTGTGTTCAAAGGCCTTGCCTAGGGATCCAAATATTTTGTCTCTTTCGTACGGTGAGTAGAATTTATTTAGTTTGGTAGGACATGTGATCGGGGAGGAAAAATATGAGTGTTCGATGTTAAAGGATGATATTAGTGAGTCTAAAATGGGGGTGGGTATTGTGTATTGCGCATTTTTGAGGGGGTCAGTTTTTGGTATTCGATATTTATATCTTTGGTAGAGCCATATTAGTTCGGTTTCAAAGGGTTGGGTTGTTGGTTCAATGTTTGTAGGGGATTGTAATTTTGTATGATATTGGTTCCATAACCATTGGAGCCGGGTAATGGGTATGGTGTGTAAATGTCGGCCGTTTTCTTCGTATAGATGTGCTTGATTGTTATCTATTTGAATTGTGTTTGAGGATGTAAGGATATCATTTTCGGGGTTGCATTCTGTTGTGTAGATGTTTAAGAGTGGGATAATTATGGGTGGCGTTACGGACCTTGAGTCTGAGGATTGTTCTTGTGGATGGTGGGCAAGGATGATATCTGAGTATATTTTGTTTTGGATCTTTTGGTAGTATTGTTTTAATTTTTCAGTGTTATGTGTGGAGGTATTGGTGTCATGCCGTGGAAAAAGGTCTCTTTGGGGGAGCCATTTATTGTATGTATTATCATTGTGTTGCCATTGGCATAGATATTTTGTGTAGGTATTTTGTATGTTATTTGTGTCTGTGTGTTGGATATGTTTATGGTTTATGATATTATTAATGGGGTATGTGGTAGGGTTTTTGGGGATGTATGTTGGGGGGCGGGGGTGGTATGTATGTGGAGGGTTAGGGGGATTGGTTGGTGTGGGAATATATCTTGGGATGATGTTATTGTTGAGGGTGATGAATGGATCTTTAAGTGTATGAGAGTACGGGTGTATGTTGCAAGGAGTATGACATATAGTGGGGCATGTTATGTGGCAAAATAGTTGTTTGGCAACACTTAGGGCACTCTTTATTAGTTTAGATGGGGTGAAGTGGTAGGTTTTGAAGTCCTCATTGTTCATGATGTGTGTACCGTTAGGTAAGGTAATTTGGTTTAGTTCAAAAATATTTTTTGAGAGGAGTTTTTGTAGAAGCTTTTGGGAGAGTTGGGCATTGAGTGTGTTATGATTTAATGTTTCTTGGCGCCATAGTATTTCTAGTGTTGTAGGATTAGTGAGGAAGTTCGGGAGCGTACTTTTAAGGTGGGCTTTAGCTATATGTTTTAATAAGAAGAGTGTTCGTGTTATTGGTGATCTTATGCAGTCACTTTTTTTAATTCTCAGTATGTTTTCGGCGCCACCATATTGGGCAAGGACATAGTGAGTTAATCCATTATATATTTTCCCAAGTCTTCCTTTATCGTTTAGAGCATTTTGCAGTTGTTCGCCTATACATCGGAGGTATGCGTTTTTTAGGGAGAAAGCTTCAAGTCCAAATAGGTTATGTGGTAGTTGGGTTATTGCGTTTGACATACATTTTGGTAATCCACATATGGTTTTTTGTATGGCTATTATTTTTTTATCAAGTTTTTTGATAGCTGGCATAGAGTATGGTACACCGTAGAAACTGTATGCCACACCTGGGCGTAGTGCGGTATCAACCATTTTTATTTTTTGTTTCATGGTGGCTGGGCATGTTGTTAGTTCTTTGCATTGTTTGATGAGCTTTGTGGTTGTAGTGTGGATTTGGATTTTCCATTTTAGTGAGGGAACAAGATTTGTACCTAGGTATATGTATGGTTCGTTTTGGTGTAGTATAGGGATTGGTTGGTTGCGGTAGTTGATGTTAGAGGTTTGCATTAGGGCTTTGAAAGTGGTAGGGTTCAATTTAGATTTGTTTGGGCATCCGGTAGCGGCACATTTTGGAACTCCCACATCCATGCCAGCCCATTTACAATATCTATCAATTTTATGGAGTTGTATTTGGATTGATTTGATTTTGTTAGTTATGGTGGCTAGGTCATCTGCGTATGCGGCGGAGTTTATTGTGACTTGTGATGTGCCAAACGTATATCCATTATTGCCTCTTTCTAGCCATCTAAGTAGTGGTTCTAAAAATATAATAAATAGGTATGGGCTGAGGGTGTCCCCTTGTATAGTTCCTCTTTGGATGGGTATAGGTTTTATTCTCCCAAAGTGTTCGCCGATATAGCAAGTAGATGATTGGGAGTAGATGTTTCCAACAAGTGTAGTTGCCTCTTTTGGGTAGCCAAGGTCTGACATTATTGCTAGAAGTCTGGCATGATCAATTGAGCCAAAGGCATTTTTGAAGTCCACGTATAGTATGTATATATCTTGGTTAGTAAATTTTGCGTCTTCTAATGCGGCTATTATAGTTTGTATTTGCCGTGCGGTACTTCTCTCCGCTCTAAATCCTTCTTGACTATCATGTAGGATTTTGAATTTTTTGCCGTATGAGGATAGTATGTGGGTGAGTGTACTGGTAAAAAGCTTATATATTGTGTTAGCTAGTGCAGTTGGTCTATGATTGGGTAGCATGGATGGATCGCCTTTTTTATATAGTAGAATTGTTGTACTTAATTTCCATGAATTTGGTATTTGTTTTTGTTTATAGCAGTGAGAAAAGAATAGGAATAGTAGTTTATGAAATCTTGGAGGCATGTTTTTGAGTATTGAGTTTGGTATGCGGTCAGGGCCTGGGGCTTTATTATTTCCAAGATTTTGGAGGCATGTGTCGTATGTGGCTCTATTGAGGTATTTATGTAGTAGAATTTCTGGTTCGCCCCGTTTGTCAAGGGTATATCCGTCCAGGTCGTGCCAAGGGTATTGGCGTATTGCACATGTGCATTCTATTGTATGTTGTGGCTGGTAATTACATGTTGGTACTGTTGGTCTATTGGTTTTTGTTTGTTGGTTAAATATTTCATTCGCAATGTCTTCGGGGCTAGTTAGAATATTATTATATTGATCTTTGATACAATCCATTGGTGGGGATTCAAGGTTTTTAAAGATTTTTTTGTTAATTTTTTTGGGGCTGATTTCATATAGTTGTCTGTATTTTGAGATGGCTTTTTTAATGTTTTCATTTGTATATTTTGTGATTATTTTCCGGGCTTGTATGTTGGCATTTTTTGCAATTATCGCGATATCTTTTATCCATGTATCGTGGGGAAGGTCCGGAGGCGGCGGGGTAGGGATTTGGATGTGTTGTATAGTTAGTAGTTCGTTGTGTATGGGGTGGTTACGCCATTGAGGGTTGTTTTTTACAATTCTAATGGTTTTACGTATGGTATGGTATGTGGTTAAGTGTTGTTTCCAAGTTTTAGAAAGTTTGCGGGGTAGATACCCGCCTTGTTGAGAGGTTCTGTTTGTCATTTGGGGTATTGGGTGTGCTCTACACGTTTGTTCTAGTGTATCAGAGATTTTATTGATGAGTTTGTCTAGAGAGTGGCATGCTTCTTGCCATTGTATTTGTGTTAATTGACTATTGATTTCAAGAGTGTTTATGAGGGAGTCTATTTGTATGGTGTTTTCTTCGAAGAATTTTGTGTTGAATTTTTCTATGTTGGTTTTTGGGATGGGGTTGAGTATGCGTATAGTGTCTTTGTTTGGGATTGTAGGAGTTCTACTAATTAGTGTGTTATTTGGGATGTGCAGTTGTACGGGTGAGTGGTCCGAATTGAGAATAATATCTTTGTTTGTTGTGGAGGTGTATTGTGTGTTGTTGTTTGTATTTATATAGAAACCATCTATTAGACTCCAATCACTATAATTGTGGCCACCTTGTCTAGAGAATTGTGTATCGGTATTGATGTAAGTGAAGTTTAAGTTTTCTGTGAAGCGTCGCCATTGGTAATCAATGTTTTGAGGGGGGGTGTGATGGTTTCCATTTTGGCGGCCAATTAGCGCTATGTCTCTATTGAAGTCTCCACATAATAGGTATGTATGATTGGGATGATTATTAATATGGGTTGTAATAGTGTTTTGTATATCTAAGAGAAATCTAGTATCTTCGGGATGGGATGGCATATACATGTGAAAGATTAACCACGATTGTAGTGGATGATTAGTGATTTTAATTATTTGAATGTATGGTGATATGTGCATTGGGGTAGGGATTTTGTTGATGTTGCCGGGGAATGTATATTTTTTGTGTATTAATGTAAGGAGGCCACCGCGGCCCGGTGTGTATGGTCTCCTTTGTTGCATGCATCTTGTAAGTGCATGTGTATTGTTGAAGATGAGTTTATAGTCTTGAAATATATTTTGTATATATTTTGTAGATTTTGTGGCGGTTAGTTTTGTTTCTTGTATAACTATAAGAGCCGGTGGTGTGTCTGTGTTTTCGACTAGAGTTTGTAAGCTAGGAAGGGCAGTGTTTAGTGAGGAGGCATTCCATGTGATTATGTATGTATTTTCTTGATTTGGTCTAATGTTTTGATTTTGATTTTGAGGAGGGATGTAGGGAAGAGGTGGGGGTGGGTGGGTGTATTCTGGTATAGGGTCTAGGCATTTTAGTGATTCATTTATGAGGTTGTTAGGGAGGTAAGGAAATTTTAGTTTTATTATATCATTTGAGGGTGGTATGTCTTGACTATGTAAGAAGTCGTATAGTCTTTTATGTATTGAGTTCTCATGGTTTATAATATTTTGGTTGTCTACTAGGAATTCAGTATAGGGATGTGGAGTGTAGATGTGTCGTTCTGGTGGGTTTTGTAAGGTTAGTAAGGTTTGTAGGAGTGTATTAGTCCATGTAATTGTGTTCCAATTTTGTGGATTTAGAAGTTGGTTACATTCATCTATGTTTGGATGAGTAGTGATTATTAGTGCATATAAGATGTGGGGTGGTGGATGCGTATTTTTTTGTTGTATGTATTGGGCAATGTTTGGGTGGGAAGTGTTGTGTATGTGGTGTAATGTATGTGTGTTTTTTAGAAATGGTGCGAAGGGTTTTGCAATGTGTTCATATTCTGGTTGGAGTTTTATGGTATTAGGTATAAAGTAGATTTTGGCATTTTTCTTATGTGATGTAGGATGTCTTTTTAGTATATTGGGCATGGGTCCCGGGTTGGTTTCAATGTCTCCTCCTAGAAGTAGTAGAAGTTTGTGGTATATATGTTTAGTGGTGTATTTTAAAGGCTTTGTTGTGTTATTAATGACTTGTTGGTTTGGGGGTAGGTGGATGTTTGTATTTTGTGTGTGAGTTGTGGGTTTATTTATTTTTATAGTATGTGGAGTTGTTTTCGTCTTTAGTTTATTTTTTGTCCATGTGTTTTTTGTGGTTGTTTTTGTTTTAGTAGTGTATGGATGTATGTATGATTGGTTGTATTTTATCTTGGTTGTTTTTGTCCGTGTGCATATGTAACTATTATGTTTAAGACTATTTGTATGTGGGTTTATGTTGGTTTTTAAAGTGGCTTTTAAGTCCTTTTTTTCATATGCGGTGTTATTATATACTTTGTGGTTTGTACAATTGTTTGTTTTGGTGTTTGTATTAGTATTTGGTATGAAATATGTTTTGGCATTCTTTTTGTGCGAAGCGGGGTGCCTTTTTAATATGTTCGGCATGGGTCTTGGGTTAGTCTCCATGTCTCCTCCAATTAATATTAGTAGTTTGTAGTAGATGGGTTTTTTGTTTTGTTTTAGAATTTTTTGTTTTTGAATGTAGCTTTGGTTATTGTGTTTTTTTGATTGTATGTGTATGTATATGTATGTGTTTCGTTGATGGTGTGTGGTTATCTTTGTGTGTGTGTATGTAGTTTTATGTGGTATTATATTAGTATTCTTTTGTATGTTTGTATTAGTGTATGTCACGGTTTTTGTCTTGGTATTTGTATCAGTATCTTTGTTAGTATTTGTGTTAGTATTCGTATGAGTACACGTACCAATATTTGTATTGGTATTTGTATTTGTATTTGTATAAGTTTTTGTATTTATATACATACCAGTATGTGTATCAGTATATGTACCAGTATTTGTATCAGTATACTTATAAGTATATTTATCGGTGTATGTATCAGTATAAGTATCAGTATACGTATCAGTATATGTACCCGTATATTGAAATAATGAGTTTTCTTAAAGAATTCTTTCTAAACATATTTTGTCTAAATCTATGATTTCTAAAAACAGATTGATATTTATTTCAATCAGATTCGTATATATTCTTACTTTTATTAGAATTTCTATTTTTAGTAAGTCTATTTTTGACGCCTACGGCGCCCATCCGGCCAGCAAGACAAATCTCCCTTCTTCTATTTTTTTCCCACTACATCCTCTCAACAAATTTTTCCTTTTTAATCGCAAACTCTTCTCATCTTTATATATATCAAGTTTAATTTTACTATTAACTTTCCTTTTATTAATATCCCTATAATTCATCTTCCTTTTGTTTTTCATTACTAGTTTCATTAATTTTCCATCCCATATTTTAAATTTTTTTAGAAAGCGTTTTCTATTTTTAGTACTCCTTTTTGTAAATTTATTCTTATTACTTGTATTCTTATGATAATTATTTCTCACTACTAATTTGGTTAATTTTCCATCCCTTCTTTTTTATTTCTTTAGAAGGCTTATTCTATTTTTAGTACTGTTGTTTCTTGCTAAGTTCTTATTATTTGTATTTTTATGATAATTATTTCTCATTACTAATTTGGATAATTTGCCATCCCTTATTTTTTATTTTCTTAGGAAGCATATTCTATTTTTAGTACTGTAGTTTGTTGCTATGTTCTTATTATTTGTATTCTTATGATAATGGTTTTCTACCTTACCCTTTATTTTCTTATTACATATCCTCTCCGATTTTGTTCTTTTATTTTTAATATTACTTGCTCTATTTGAAACCTTTGAAATTTTATAAATATCTATCTTCTTCCTATCTAATTTATAATATATTTTTTTACTCTCCTTGATTTTCCTATTTTTAGCCATTTTTATATTCCTTATGTTCTGATGATCTTTGGGTTTATATTCCCTTCTACCCTTATGTTTCTTTATTACAAAATTTCCATTATTTTTTTCATTATTATTGTTTCTTTTTTTGTTATATGTGGTTATGGTACTTATTTTCTCCTTCCTTCTAGTATTTATTCCATTTTTTCTCTTAATCCTTTTATTTTTTATTTTGGTTTTGATACTTTTGTTTTTTGTTTGTATATTTAATCTATTACTTTGATTAATTTTATCCTTAGCATTTATTTTTTTGTTTGTTTTTATTTTATTACCTTTTCTTATTTTTGTGTTATTTACTTTCTTTGTTTTATTTCCTTTCTTTTTATTTCCTTTCTTTAGTTTTATTTTATTTCTTTTGTTAGTTATATCTTCTCTTTTAGTTTTTCTTTGTTTTTTAATATTATTCTTAGTATTTATTTGTTTTGAATCATTTCTAATCTTTGTTTTCCATATGTATTTTATGTAAGTTCTAAATTTTATATTTCTCTTTGTAATTTTTACTTTTTTACTAGGTTTAGGGTTTTCCTTACTTTTTGTGTTTGTCCTTTCTTTTATTTTGTTAGTTTGGAGTTTGTTGTTTGATTTTTGATTCTGAGTATATTTGTTTTGGATGATATACCTTTTGGATGTATTTTGTTTAACAATCGAACTTATTATTTTCTTCATCTGAGTCATATTTTTTACATTTTCTATGTCACCCCATAGTAGTAGAAGGAATGTTTCATCAGTATTCTCTACTGGTGGTTTCTTAATTTGAGTAGAGTGTCTAGTACAGTTGTATGCTATGTATGTGTTGGGAGTTTTGTTGGTATCTCTTTTCGTTACAATGTTATTGGTAGTGGGTGTTTTTTGTGTGTATATACTTGTATGTATTTTGTTGCATGTGTTGAAGGGTGTTTCTTTGTTGGAGTATGTATTTTTGATGTATGAAATCTTTGTATTTGTATATACATGAGTTTTTTGTATTTTGTATTTGTATTGAGTAGAATGTCTAATACATTTGTATACCATGTATGTATTGGTATTTCTATGTGTATGTATAATGTGAGTGGTATTGTAGTAGTCTTTACTATATTGTGGTCTACGGTAGAGGTGGTAGTAGGTATATAGTAGAGTAGAGGTATGGTAGTATAAAGGTATTAGTGGTGCTATGGTTGAAGAAGTAGTGCGGTAGTAGTCTATACTATGTTGTAATCTATAGTAGAATAGGGATATGGGAAAAGATCTACATTGTGGTGCCTTGAGATCTTTGGAGTCTACGAGTTTGGCTGTGAATTCTCTAGTCTTGGTTTCTTCATGCGACTGTTGACATCCTTCAGCGATGAGAGAACAAGGGTCAAGTTGTCCTCAAGGTTTAGTAATTTTTCTACCAATTCTTCATGCCTCTGATCAACATAGTCTCTAGTTTCTTGATGTAGTTTTTTGTTGCTCTCTTCCACCACTTTCTCCACAATGTCTACAATTTCTGCCTTCGAGATGTTATTGGAAGATCCTTCCTGTAGTTTGAAAGTTTCCACCGTGTTAACGATGGCGGTGTTAATATCCCCGAAACCAAAGGACTTGATCAATTCTTTGGATGGAGGTTCCACTCCATTCAAACTTCGACGATGTGGGGCGTATTCCACATAGTTTCCTCCCATCATAATAGTTTTGCCTACAAATTGTTTATAAACAATTGGGTTGGTGCAGTGAACATTTACACTCCCATTGTGACGGTTGTTAACTTCTTTGTGAAACCAAATGGTGTTCACATTGGTAACTCCCATAATTTTATGAATCTCACCACTAACATCCATGGTGCTCATGCGTAGGGGGAGTGGGGATAGAGTCAAGGTCAATGCGTCTTTTTTAGCCTTAGCCTCCTCTGTATTGCTCCCGGCGGGTTTGACATGCTTGACTTGTATGATCTCCTGTTGTGTGGTGACATGGTGAAGCTGAATCTTGGACGCCTGTTGAGGTGTAGTGGCAATAATAAATGCATGCGTATCCTCCATATACTTGTGCACCCCTGTGACCTCAAATTCTTGTCCTCGCTTGAAGCTGTTCAATAATATATCCTTAAAAAGGGCATGAGCTGAGGTCCCTTTGAGTGTGTCACTTTTGATTTTCACCGATAGATTAGTGTTACGTGAGATGTTGTGGTATGTCTTGCATACCTTGCCAATAACGTCTTGTCCATCAATGTTGAGTATAAAAAACCTCAAGCCTTTGAGTAGCATAATTCCATCCATTTCGGGCTTCAGTAGATGGAGTTTAATGATGCCAGCCCATATGCCTTTCTTACCCCCTTGCTTAAGACTGAGACAATGGATCGCTATTGGGTCTATCAAGTCAGTTCCAAGTGGTATGCTCATTTTCTCTAGTCTTTTGGTTACCATGTCTTTCACTTCACCATGCATGAGGGGGGAGGAGGGGAGTTCAAAATTGATAGCAATGTGGAAGTCATGTGACATACCTGTATCATTGTTGATGGTGATGTCAAATGGGAGTTGAGTTATATTATAGTGTTGCCCCACTATTCCTCTCCTTGACATTGGAAAGAGCTCCTGTGGCACATGTGGGAAGGACATCCTTGCTTTGCTAGCCTCTTCCGCTTCATCCACCTTAAAGCCTCTTGAGATCAGATCTTCCACCAATTCCCCGCTATAATGCTCCATGTTGCCTTCTTCCATGGCGAGGGCTTCCATGGCTTGGAACCCAAGCCAAAATTTGAAGTTAGAGAGAATAGGAGTTGTAAAAGAAGACATACCTTCTTCGGAGGAGGATCATCTCATCTTCTTGTTACTGTTGATATCTTCACCATGATTTTTGTCCATAATCTCCTTATAAGTCATCTCCTTCTCCAACGGGGCCTCTATGTCCATGATATCGCCAAGCTCCAAGTTCCTCCTAGCGCTTCCAGCCATAGTGGCACTGAAAGAAGAGAGTTGGTTAAAGAGACTTACCTGTTGGTCTTCTTGTCGTAAGTGGCGCTTGGCTGCTCCTCGGGGCCTGCCTCTGCTTGGTGTAGTTTGGGGTTCCTATAGATATAGAGATATGGGACTTACCTGTGTATTCGTTGGAGTTGGGGAAGCGATGTTTCTTTCCTCAACTCTCTTCTGCTGTCTTGTGCTTGGCTGTGTTGTGTTCCTTGAGCGTGCCGTCTCTCTTGTTGAGGTTGCTTGTGGTTGATTCTTGCTACGTTTTGAGTTGATTTTTTCTGCATCACCCCACACTTTGCTTTTCCCCAATTTCACCCAGTCCATATCATTTTTGTTGGGGAGAAATCTTACCTTGAATGCACAAGAAGGACGTTGTTGAAGAAGGGGAGAGCTCTTTGTTTCGACACCGCCTAGTTTCGCCTTGTTAATGGAAGTTGGAGGGTCGCTGGGAGAGGCTGGGAGGTCGTTACGAAGGGTTCCAGGGTCACTAAGGAGACTTGGTAGGTCGCTATGTGATGGTGTAGGGTCGCTAGACAAAGTTGGAAGGTCGCAGGGAGGGGCTCCAATGTCGCAAACTGGGTTTCTAAGGTCGCAATCAGGGACTCCAGTGTCGCAGGTGGGGTTTCTACGGTTACTAACGGTAATGTCTAGGTCGTTGGCTGTGGGGGTGTTGTTGATTTTTGACTTCTCAGTTGTAGTCACTGTCTGCGAAGGCGGGGTCTCCGTCTGCCAAGGTAGAGTTCCAATCTGCTGAGGCAGGGTCTTTGTTTGCTGAGACGAGGTTGCGGTCTGCAGAGGCTCTAAACGCAGGATCACGGTCTGCAGAGGCGGGGTTACTGTTTTGGGAGGCAGTGTCTCTGTCTGCGGGGGTCGAGTCTCTATCTGCGGGGGTCGGTTCGCTGTCTGCGGGGGTCCAGTCTCTGTCTGCGGGGGTCCAGTCTCTGACTGCGGTGGTCGAGTTCCTATCTGCGGGGGTCGGGTCGCTGTCTGCGGTGGTCCAGTCTCTGTCTGCAGGGGTCGAGTCTCTATCTGCGGGGGTCGGGTCGCGTGTGCAGGTAGAGAACTAAGGTTTAGAGGGGGGTCTGGGAGGGGAGATGGAGGGGGATAGAAATCGGGGATTTGGGAAGTGGGGCGGTGTGGTAGATCAAGGTGGGAGGTGGGGTGGGGGGAGGGGGAGATACAATGAGGGCTGTGATGGAGACAAGAAGGGTGAAAGGGAAGAGGCGAGAGGTGAAGGGGAGAGGTTTGGAGAGTGAATGAGGGAGAGATCTCACTGTTGTAGTATTGCTGTGGATTTTTCTTTGATGCAGCGTTTTCTTCTTCTTCAATCTTGATGTCTCCTTGTGTTGTTGTGTTGCCGTTGTGTGTTCTTGCTGTAGTCTTGACGTCAGTAGAGTTGG
The DNA here is from genome assembly GCA_963971425.1 of Bryoerythrophyllum caledonicum. Classification (NCBI taxonomy): domain Eukaryota; kingdom Viridiplantae; phylum Streptophyta; class Bryopsida; order Pottiales; family Pottiaceae; genus Bryoerythrophyllum; species Bryoerythrophyllum caledonicum. The sequence continues at coordinate 18,114 of CAXARX010000977.1, forward strand.
TGTAGATTGGTTGGCAGCTCCTCTGTATTCTTGTGCATTCTTGCTCTGGTGTCAATTGTTTCGATGTTGATGATGAACTGATCTGCTGTTGCTGCGTAGGTTGATCTGGATCTGGAAAAAATTTCAAGCGCTTCCGCGTGCAAGCTGTAAATACTATCTGTACGTAGTATTCTATTAGAGTTTTAGTGTGTATTTCTAAGTGTGTGATGTCCTGGTGATAGTTTAGTGTATTGCAGCTATTGTGTGTAGGTGTAGTAAGGTACCTAGTGTTACTAGCAATCACTGTGTCTACTGCAGAAAGAAAATATAGATGGATAGAGATGGCCTGAATTGGTGTGTTGTTGATGCTTTGAGGTAGATCTTTGAGTCTGGTTATGTTGAACTCCACTTCAGAGCTTGTTCTGTGGTGCTGACCTTCAGATCTGGCATTCAAGTTTCTTAAACAAGTAACGTAAGATCTATTGTGAGGAGTGCGTATGTTTCTAGCAAGACATGTTGACAATGTACGGATAACAGTGGTGAAGCAAGCAAAGGACAGAAAGCTATGGGGGGAGTAAGAGGTAGCCTGATGTGGCGCGATGTTGATGCCGTGCGGCGCTGGTGGATCGGTCTTGTCGTCAATCTTACTTGCTTGGGCACATGGGTCGGGGAGGGGGAGGGAGGAAGTGGGAGGTAGCAGATTCAGTCTACCTATTCTCAGATCTAGGGTTGAGTGACCTTGTGGGTGAGATTGAAACGACCAGATCTGTGTTCCAACACAAGTGACCCTAGCTTCAGATTTCTCACAACAAGATCTTGCCACCAACTCTCAAACCTCAATCCACTAACCCCAGATCTAAAAGTTTTGAGCCTTGCCAACACACCTGCCCTGCGTTCCACACCTAACTCCTTTGCCAACAACCAAGACACACGTAGGCTCAACAGCAGGGCCAGCCAACTCCTGCTGTGCGTGTGCTAGGGTTTTGCAACTGAGTCCCTCTCCTCTCCCCTCACCAGGAATTGCGGAGCTCTACTCAATGTTCATCGGACCCTTCCTTTTCGAAATCTCGATTTCCTTTTACAAGTCTCTATGTATTACTTGCTGTTGAATGCATGAAATTACTTTTTTTTTATCAGTAATGAGTCAAAGTGACAATTTTGAAATTTGAAAACAATCTACTTTTACTTCAAACATTCTTTTACATAGAATGATGTGATTCATCTAAATTTTCAATCTCTAAATCAAAGAATTAGTAAACCCCCTATTGTCCCTATAGGTTATGGGCTAAAGGCAATCTCCATTCATGTAAATATATGCCCATCAATCTCTTTAGATATCCGTTATATATTTGGGTTGCATACGTAACCCCACGGAATACCTTGGTGATATACCTCCGTCACATATTCCGTGACGTACCTTTGTGTTGTATCCCTCATGAAGTACCATGATACACATCTCTTTGACATACCTGTGTGATGTATCCCCATGGAACATCTCTGTGACATAATCCTTGACATACCCATGTTGCCAAGGTATAGGAAGTGAAAATGTTAAAATAAAAGTATAAAATATTCCAAAAACATAAAAAAGGTTTTCTGAGTATGTAGCGGATAACCAAAGTAGTCGTTGGTTTATAATGTATACGACAAACATATGTTTACTTAACCAAAATTAGAATATACAATCTAAAAATAAGAAAATTAAGAATGAAACTAAAACTTCCCTTATAGCTGAAGAAGAAAGTATAACATGGATATTGTGGACTTCCATCAGTGGATACTATATCCCCTTATCCTCTTATTAACCACTAAAGGACCAAATCTACTTTGATGGATGTTTTTGATTTTGGGCAAGTTCCTAAAATTCGAAAAAAATTAAAAATTAAAAAAATTGGAAACTTTTATACTAGATTGTCTCTGGTAAGAGCTATTTGGATGTATTTTTATTATTATTTTTGGATTTGACCCTAAGGGTTAAAAAAACAGTACCACTGAAAGTGAAAAATGGGGATTCCGCGTGTCTGAAAACTTTTACTACAACATTCTATTAACATTGAGATTTCCCATACATATAGAGAATGTTAATTTCTTTATAAATTTTCAAAAGAAATTCTTGTCTTTAGTGTAAAAGAGCATTTTAACCCAAGTCAAACATATATATTCACCCATTCGAACAAGGTACAAAATAACTTCTTTTCCTCATAAAACTCACAAATCTTTATATTTTTCAGTTTTTGTTTTTCTACTACAAGATGTGGTATAATAATTCATATTCACCGTTCGGATTCTAAAAGACATTTAGTTTACAAAAAAATAAAAAGTGAATTGGCCATATTTAAACCTCCACTCCTTGCACAATTTTTTTGAATATGCTACATCCCTTTTTTCCCTATAAAAATTGGTGTGTAAGGAAATAACATTGTGTTTAAGGCAATGGTAAAAGATTTAGAACTTGTATAGTGTAGTAACTTGATACAAAATGAAGTGAAAGTTTGATGATCTACTCAATGCAAGGAAGCAAATACTTAAAACAGTATAATCTTTCATCCCGTGCAGTCAAAGTCAATGAAATTTTGTGAGTAAGTTACTTTTTAAGTTAGTTATTTATTATTTATTGAGATCCTATGGTTAAAAATGAAAACAAAAGCTTTTTTTTCTATCCTACTTATTGCACTAAAATCAATAGTTTTAAGTGTGTTTGATGTAAAATTAACAAGGAACTTTAGGGGTTAATAGAGAAGGTATACCTATATAAGTTTAAATGTAAACATTCATCATAGATATGAAGTATAATTATAATATTAAACACACATGCAAATATGAAAGTGTAAGTTTATTTCATACAATATGTCCTTTTGTATATTGTATGGTGTAGAATTTAATATTTATATAAATCAACTATTGTTGATAGTGTAGCATAAATGTTATTTCAAACTATGAATATTTGCACTTCTATCTGATATGTTAAAAAAAATATTATTTTAGTACTATATGTGTATATTAGAAACTAGTTTCATACTACTAAATATTTGTCTAGTGTGCATCAACTTAGTGGTGAAACAAACAGACACTTTATTCATGTGAGCCTCTTTCATAGACCAACATTCTTGTTCTTCTTAGAAACTAGTAGTAAAATTACTCTTGCTCAAACATAATTGAATTTGGTAAGTATATATATACTAGGGTTGGTACCCGTCGTCCCGACGGGGAGAGCGGAGGGTGGTGTGTTAAATTTACGTTTCATGTTTTGTATTTTAAAACTTTAAGCTCAAATCAAATCTAAATCGAATCAAGTACATTCCCCGTTGTCATCAATTGACCGGGGCAATCCCAAGTTAAATAAACATATGTAAATGCAAAAATAAAATTTATCCATTATATATGCATTATGTACTATATATACCTACTATTCACTTTAAATACCCATTATTTATTTCATATACGTGTTATTATCTTTAGATAACTATCATTTATTTTATGTACCCGAGGTAGTATATTGTGCAGTTTCAATATGTTGGAAATTATGGTTTTATTTTTCTATTTTTGATACATAATACAATTTTAAAACTCAATAAGCCAAATTTGAATAAAGGGTACTATAAAGGATCCCTCCAAAGGGCACTATAAAGGATTCCTCCAAAGGGCACTATAAAGGATTCCTCCAAAGGGCACTATAAAGGATTCCTCCAAAGGGCACTATAAAGGATTCCTCCGAAGGGCACATATGGAGGATTCTTTCAAAGTTCACATTCAATTCAAAAGGCACATTTGATTCAAATGGCAATTCCAAAGGTCACGTGACCAGAAGCAAATAAATAATTATATAATAGACTATCGCCTATTATAGAAGTAGATATCTCTTATGTATAAAAGATTACAGTCTGTTTGGAAAGGCTGAGCCCATGGATGTGGGCTTACCTATGGCCGCTAACCCATAACCATCCACAAGCCATTCATTGTTGAAACAAGACAAAGTTCAATTTAGTATAATTAAGCTATTGTCATTTAGTATCTTCTAAATTTAGTAAAGTTATACATTTACTTACCTAAGGATTGTCTTTGGTCCGTTGGGGACAACGGGCACCCACTAGGATATATATATGTATATATATATATATATATATCTATATCTATATATTATTTATTATTTTCATTTAAAATAAAATAAAATAAAATACATTTAAGAGAATACATTGATAGCATATATATATATATATATATATATATATATATATATATATATATATATATATATTAATACATATATATATATATTAATACATATATATATATATTAATACATATTAACATATGTATAAATGTATACTTATCTTCTTTTTCTAGTTTGTGAACAAAAAGATTTGAAAGGTTATTTTTGGAACAAGAGCTCTAATAATATGTAATTTTGGACTTGGATTTTAGACCACCATATATATTGGCACTTTATCTATGAGAATACACTGAGTTTAATAACATTCAAAACATAGAGAAATATTGCAATTAGAAGAATTTTTATTAATATAAAAGAGTCACAAGATATTTGCTAATTTATGATAAATTCCGAGTTCAACTCTATAGATTAGAGAGTTTTAAAAACTTCTCATTCTATGATGTTTGAAACATGTCCATCTCAATGGTGTTAAAGCTCCATAATACACTTAAGTTTAGACTTTATGAATAGTACTATTATATACAATGCAATAATTGATCTTATAAGAGACCTTGTTTTTGAAGTGCATGCTCAGCTAGTGTAAATAAGATGACCTAATTCTACCCTTCTTATATTTGAACATATACTTCATCACCACTATATTTAATGAAATCGTGAACCGTACATCCTATATTCTAAACAATAAATCCTAAATCCTAAATTCTAAATCCTAAACCCTAAACCCTATAACCTCTTAAAAGCTTAACTGTTAAATTACTTGTGGCATGTTAAGGGAGCATTTATTGTATGTCTTGGAACCACAAACTTAATTTAGTATTAGCGAGTGGTAAGAAAAAACAACGGAATTATTGAATCAATAATGCAAAGAGAAGTTTATGACGAAGCTTCCATTCTTCCTGCCTTTCCATTGTCTTAACACCACCACAAAAATTCAACCATTGGCTTCCCGCCAATTCTTCAACCATATCTCGGCCATGAATATATCTTGTCCTCCATAATCGTTAAACGATTCAATGCTTGGTAGTTGTCACCTGATCTTACGGTTCTTGTCACTCTTTTTTGTGTGGAGACCCAATGTGTAGTTCCACTTTGTTGATGGCCACTTCATTTGATGTTCTTCTGGTAGGGTTTGAAGGTGTTGGTGGTGGCTGCTTCATTTGATGTTGTTTACTAGGGTATTGTGGGTAGTGGGTTCATTGATGTTGTTTGGGACCCTTGGGTGCTCGTCCTTACTACACTTTGGTGCAGTCCATTGTGATATTCATTATTGTTTTTGTCAACAAGAGAGTGAAAGGAAGGTCTATGTAGTACTGTGCTCATTGCATGCGAAAGAATCATTTCTGGAATTGTGGAGGTGTCGGCTGAGAAGTGCGTATTGACTGCTTTGTCAAATTCTCTACCTCATCGAAGCATTGAAGGTATGAATGGCACCTTGACCAGTATATTTTTGTCACCTATATATGTTTGTACGTTAGATTTACAAGTAGTCGAGGCTTAGGTACTTCCCTAATCCTATTAGAAAGCATGGAAGATGTTTTTTTATTAAGGAGTCATGTAAATAAAACCAATTTTTCTGTGTACATTGTCATTGTAGTCTTAGTTATAGTGAGAAATTATATAGTTATGCAGGGTTACAATTTTCACAAGATGTACTTGAGTAATTTCAGCTCGATAGGACCAAAGCTGCATCATACCACAATTGTGATATCTATGTTGTTTTGTTCATTCTGAGTTGAAGTTGAATGTGGTGGTCAAATCCAAGTAGTTCAATGGAAGCAAATTTTGCAATTTGATAAGTAGATGAGTAAATATGAGTTTTGTGTGTGGTGATGAAATGTAATCAACTCACTTCAATCAACTTGTGCATGAATGATTAATGTTTGGACAACCAAGTGTTTTGTGTCTTATATAAGTGTTTGCAAATTTGTTACAACACATTATGTAGGTAAAATATATGATTTTGCCCAGCTCGTACGGAATTCATGAATTTTTCTCGCACTAAGCAAAATCGTCAACTTTGCTCGCATTGAGAAAAACCCTTAATTTTGTTTGCACAAAGCATAATGCTTAATTATTCTTGCACTGAGAAAAATCCTTAATTTTTCTCACACTGAGTAAAATCCTTAATTTTGCTCGCACTAAGCAAAATCCTCAACTCTTCTCGTACCGAGAAAATCCTTAATTTTGTTGGCTTTGATCAGATAAAAACGTTTACTTGGACATAGGAATATCATTAAGTTTGCTCAAATTAAGAAGAATTACAAATTTTTCCTTTAATGAGGTGAATCACAAATCTAATTGCATAGACAAGAATCTTCAATTTTTCTTTCGCAAAGATTTTTCATTTGTTGTGCTTGGTCCAGTGAGAATCAATAAATGTTTTGCTTGCACTAAGCAAAACATTGACTAATTTTGCTTGCTCTGAGGAGATTTTGTATTTATGCTCGCAATGAACAAAATCAATAATTTTGCTTGCAATGAACAAAATCAATAATTTTGCTTGCAATGATCATAATTAATAATTTTGCTTGCAATGAACAAAATCATTTTTTTTGATCTCACTGAGCAAATTCACTAATTTTGCTTACAATGAGCAAAATCAGTAATTTTGCTCAAAATGAGCAAAATCAATACTTAGTCTCGCAATAAGCATAATCATGCTCATATGTGCATAATACTTGGTATCTGTTATAGAGATTTTTATATCATTGTGATCATAGTGAATTCCACATTCATATCTAATACCTATTTTGGTCAATATGTTGTTAGGTACAAAAGGATGGACCCTCATTTGTTTATATAGGATTTAATGCTACCAACGCTTCCAAAGGGCGTCTCTGAATGTGAAGGTTTGTCTCGGGCCTCGTGGATTACGAAGTGTGTCACGTTGGTTGGTGAATCAGGTATCGCAATTGCTAAAGGGTTATGTCATAGTGTAAGCACTGACCTCGTTATTGGAAGTGACGGACCACTTGGTGATAATCGTGTAGCTGTTCAAATTTCCGAGTCATTGGACGAAGAAGTGGTTCCCTTGGACTGAATGTTTTCGCTGCGGGCATGGCACATAAGGAGAGTCTTGTACAACGATTCATCTTTGTATGATCATGAACAACGCAGTATCTATAATGATGCCATGAAGAATTCTCGTAGTAAGAAGCGAGTTGGAGTATGCCCATATGACTATCTTCTTCGTTCTAAGGCTCCAGAGAAGGTGTTGAGGGCCCATGATAAATTGTCTGCTCGTTCAATCAATCTTGTCTCCTCGGAGGTTTGTTGCAAGAAGAATTGTGTACAACCTTTTCCCCGTGCAAAAATCCTTGCACTAAGGACTCAGTTGTATGGAAATGATGATGTGAAGTTCCGAAAGCAAATCAAGCTTGATGTCCATCGACAAATTCATACTAACGTAGAAGGTGATCATGTTGTTACCTTTGAAGGGATTGATGTATGTCCTACTGCGTGGTATACAATTTATGGAGTCTCTAGAGCTACCTTTTTCTAGTATGGTAAATATGCTACTGAGGGAATTCCTGCCAATGACCATGGTAATAGGAATCTCAAGATGACAAGGACTCATGTTGTGCAGGCTACTGCAACACTTAGGTGCATTTTAGAGAACTCTGCTGATGCCATGCCACACAAAACTAAGATCCTAGATGGAGTAGAGAAGGTGGTTTCCAAGACATTGCCAGCATCATGGAAGTGGAAGGATACTCTACCTCAAGTGAACTTAGTAAATGAGAACCTTGGGCTTAGTAGATTATCACCCATGGGACTTAGTAGAATTAGAATGTGTTCATTTCCTGAATTCTCAAAGAAAAAGCCAGGGGATAACTTTGCATGTTGTGGAACATGTGATATGTTAAAAGCACTTAGGTCAGCGTCCACAAAAGGGTCTAGAGCTGAACAATTGTGGGAAACTAAACTATAGGAGCATCTGGCTGCCCAGAGAGCTCATCGGGAGTTGTACTATGCACTTCGATGCATTTCTTGGTCTCGTCCCCTGGAAGTGCTTACGGTTATCCATGATAAGATGGATCATTCAAAGACCGCCTCACCTTTGTTTTTGCACAAGAGTAAGGCCATTGACTCCTTCATGAAGTTGCCCATTGCTGTCACCGGCATGATTGCACATGGTCATGGTGATGTTCGATATGCACACTACGGTTTGGATGTGTACCCAAAGGATGCTAATCATACTATTGGATCAAAAGCAAAATTGCTTTGAGATTTAGAAAAGCCTCCAACTTCATCTTTATGTGAACTCTTTCATGGTGGCAAGTCTACCCCTCTATATGAAGCCCTCCTAGATGGTTCGGAGATTTGTAGTCTATCATTATTGCCAACACCTCAGAGTCCCGTTCATGCATTGCCCCTTCCTCCAATTTTCAACATCCAGCTTGACAATGCATGCTCGGACAACATGAACTGATATGTTTTTTCATTTTTTTCACTGCTTGTCGCGTATGGCATTTTTTGTGAAGTGTATATGAACTTCATGCTTGTTGGACATACCCATGATGATATTGATGCTTTGTTTGGACGATGGTGCATGAAACTAAGGACGAATGACTACCCAACGATCCCGCTTCTAATGAAGTCCTTCATGGATAGTGATTCACAATCAGTTATTCCTCACCTCATTGAAGAATTTCCTGATTTTAAAGAGTTTATTCGAGCTTACATTCCACTAAATGATGATGAAGCATTAGAAGGTCATAGTAATGCTCAACAGTTCAAGTTTTATAAGCATTCAAATGGATGGCCAATGATGCAATACAAGATTTTGTGCACAGATAGTCACTGGCTTCCAAAGGAGGATGGTGGCATTAAACTTTGGAGAGAAGATGGTGATGAAAAGCCTATTCTACCAAGAGGAGTACCACGACGTGTTGAGCCTCATCCTATGAAGAACCTTGACGAGATTGTTAAGGGTGTAGGAGATTTTGTCAATCATTGGGACAGAATGGCTAATGAAGACTTCACCGGACAATTTCGTCGAAAGCACGAGCAATACTGTCACTATTGGAAGGTAGTGCAAACGGCTCTTACTACACCAATGGTTGTGGAGCCTGAATTGGTGAATGGATTTTGGCCCTCATCCAGGGTGTCGCCGATGTTTGAAGATCATTTTCTTGACAATGGAGATTTAAGAGAGGAATATGAAGTGGATACGCCTTTCATTGGTCAAAGATGTAATAGACCACATCCATCTTTTCGAGTTGGAAGAGATGTGTATGCTGGATATTTTATTATTGTACGACTGGTGGATGAGGACCCTTGTCCATTTTGGATTGCTCGAGCTGTAGGAGATCCTCATTGTAATCCATTTTATCCAACTTCAATTGAGGTTCGTTATTGGAGGCCTGTCACTACTGACATTGAGTTTGCTAGATCATACCAAGGTTGGGAGACCAAGAAGGCATTACTTTGGGAGATGGATCCTATGTAGTTGGAGAATTGGATTGAGACAAGCTCCATTATGACATCTTGGAAATCTTGAGTGAAGAAAGATACTTCAATTTTACGAATGAAGATTCCAACAAATCAAGTGGAAATCATTTAGAAGAGTCTTGCAAGCTTTCATTGAATTCTTTTACTAGTGTGGATTTGTCTTTTTATGAAATAAAGGTTCAAATTCAATAATAGCTTAAGCCAAATCAATGTCTTGTTTTACTTGGTGGTATTCATTAGGTTGAGCTAGAAATTAAGTGCTTCTAGCATAGATATCGTTAGACTCTTTAAACTAGTCTAATAGTCACTATGTAATTTTATTCTTCAAAATTTCAATAATATGATGTATTATATTTGGTGTTATTGTGTTTGGACTTTACACTATATTATTTAAATTTAGACTTTACTTTTTAGTAGATTGGAACAATGTAAATAGATTAGACTTATTATTTATATTTGGAATTTATTCTTTTATAGATTGGAACAATGTATATGGATTAGACCTATTTTGCCACCACTAGAATGTAGTTGTCTTTTCAGAAAATGTAGTGAAATGTTAATGGAATTAGCCCTCTTTGCCACTATTAATTATCCAATTATACGTTTAAATGCAATATATGTATTGTATAAGATGCATTATACACCAATACATTAGGTATGCTTATGCGTTCTTTTGATGAATAGAGTCTCAATTTAATGTTATATCTCAATTTAATGAATATGATGTCACTTCTATTTTTAGAAATTGTATGAATTGAGACTCTGTTAAGTCTCAATTTAATGAATATGAGGTTCCATACAAAATTCCGCCGCGGCATGGCGTAGCAAGAATGAAAGTGCCACTAAGGGCTCCTTAAACCTTCCTCAACAATGGGGTCTCATGCAATGCATTCTTGTACAAAGAATCTAAGGTCTTGAAACGCACTATGCAAGAATAAATAAGGTCAACCTATGAAGATAGGAATTTATACTCGACTTTGTACGGAGCATGCGGATAGCTGGGCACGGATGGGCCGCGGATGAGGCGCGAATAAGGAGACGTTGCAGTGGACGGGCAAAGGACCTTGGGCGGATGGGGGCGGATGGGGCCCAATAGGAATTGTAGATGCCGGCATGTGGGGAGCCGGTGGGGAGCGGATACAGAGCGGATAGAGGCGGATGGGTGTGGGTGGGGAGTGGATGGGGAGCGGATGGGGGCGGATAGGGACTGCGGATGGTGTGCGGTGGATGCGAGTGGGGAGCTGATCGGGGCGGATGGCACGCAGATGGCACGCATGTGGGCGTGGATGGGAAGCGAACGGAGAGCGGAAGGTTTGCGGGGATGGGAATTTTGGATATGGTCCGGATACATGCCCGGATGGGCAACGGATGGGAAGCAGATAAGGACTACGGATGGGAACTACGGATGCTGTGCGGATGGGATCCCAATGAGGAGCGGATGAAGAGCAGAATGCTTGGACGGGGCATGGACGGGGACTGCAGACAATGTTGTAGATTACCGCGCATGTAATTATCCTGGTTGATGACATGTCCGCACATGTGGCACACAGATTCCGACGTGTCTCTTTAGAGGTAAATGTAAATATTGATTATTTGGACGTAAAAATAGCCCCGTCACAGTAATGTCATGATCCATCATAATGACGGCATGAAATTGTGTCGTGACATCGTGACATTGTGACGGATTTGGTCACCGCCACGACACAATAGACAACCGTGATTATATTCTTTCAGTATCTCCTGAGAATTTCAACCTTTGCTTAACCGAGGATGCTCCACAACTTCAAGGAGATAACCTAACCTTTAAAGAGGCTTCGCAACATCTAAGATGGGTACAAGCTATGAAGGAAGAAATCACATCTATTCAAGAAAATCACACATGGGACTTAGTACCACTACCTCTCGGAAAACAAGCCATTACTGCAACATGGGTTTACAAAACCAAAACTGCTCTACCTGGACCAAAAACCCTGTCTTAAAGCTTATCTTGTTGCACGTGGCTTTCAACAACGCCACGGTATAGATTTTGACGAGATTTTTGCGCCAGTGGTTAAATGGTCCATCATGCGCGCATTGACAGTCCATGCATCTCAATTGGGTCATAAAATCCATCATTTGGACGTAAAGACAACATTTCTTTATGGTTACATACTCGATGAGGTATATATGGCACAACCGCAAGGGTTTATCAAACTTGGCACTGGACACCTGGTGTGTAAATATAAAAAGGCCCTCTACGGCCTCCAACAAAGTCCTAGAATGTAGTACGAGCGTATCCACTCCTTTCTGATTTCCCAAGGTTTGGTCCGTAGTGAAAATGACCACAACCTTTATTACAAAGGCAACGGACGTAACAAAACCATCCTTCTTATCTGCGTTGATGATCTCTCACAAAAAGATGATATTTCTCACAAAGGGGGATGATCGCAAAATTCAATAGATTATAGATCAACTAATGGCAGAGTTCAATATTTCTGGCTTTGAGCCTGTTTGATGATGTCTCGGTGTGTAGGGTTGTTCGGCCGTCCGTCCGTCCATCCGGCTGTCCATCCGGTAGAGGCTGTTGTCCGTCTGATAAGGGTCAACCCAGGTTTGACCATGACTCGAGCTAAATCAATTTACCCGCTGCCACGAAGGCGACTACGTGGCTGACACGTCGTCAACAGGATCGCGCGCGTGCAGACAACAGGGCGGGCGTGTGAAGGGGGCGGGCGCGTACGGAGATGGACCGGGCGCATTCTGAAGGGGCCAGGTACGTGCGGAGATAGATCGGGCGCGCACTGAAGGGGCCGGGCGCATACAGGGGAGGATCGGGCGCGTACCGTGTTGGGCCGGGCGCGTACAGGGGTGGACCGGGCGCGTACCCTGAGGGGCCGAGCGCGTGCTGGGAGGACCGTGCATGTACCGCAAGGGGCCGGGCGCGTGCGGTGAAGGGCCGGGCGCATACTTGGAGGGGCTCGCGTGTCCGATCTTCACTTGAAAAGCTGCGTAGTTGACGGTTGATTTGAAGAATGTTGAGTCAGATTTTTTCTCCCAAATCGCTCTAGCCATCCACCCAACGGAGTACGAATCGGCGAGCTGGGTGTATTGGTGTCGCCGCTGCATCACATCCAATGCCGTTCCCGAATCTTGTGGGCCAAATTTATAAAACAACTCTGGAGCTACCCAATGTCATCTACGGCGTTGATTGTCAAGCTTTGTGTCCGTCCGAAATCCGTATTTTGATGGCTCTTCGTGTGATACTCGGATCGCAATTCTCCAATCACAAACACCAATGAAGACGGACCCTGGTTTCTCTGGAGGAAAGTGGAGAAGCACGTTTGTGGGAGCGATGTCATTGTGAATGACATTTGCCTTGTGGACTTGGGCCATGGTGCACATCAAAGCCTAGGCAAGTCTTGCTCTATTCTTCCGGAAGGCTAAAATTTGTGTTGTATCCTCCGCCGAAATATATGGAGCTGAAAGGATTGAGTTGCTCGAAGCCGCTGGATTTGCCTTTGAACCGACGGTTTTAAAATGGGCCCAACTACCACCATTCCACCACAATGTGTACCCCTCCATATTCTTTGTATTCACCGCCCAAAACTTTATAACTCCTTGGTGTGCAACATGACATATCATGGCCTCGTGAGACGGTTGTCTAAATTTCTCCTTCGGATGAGACGCCTTTGGCATTTTCCCGGCAAACTCCATGTATGCCGAAGTGGCTAGCACACCCACGATGCGGACCTTCCAAACCTTTCCGTATCCACCAACGGCATCATGTCCAAAAAGTCCATAAACTCCAATATCGTCTGGAAGGAATTGCACACTGTGCAACATATGCGCCTCCATGGCTGACTTCATCGCTTGTTCATTCCAAGGCATACCTCTCGTACGAGAGCTTGAAAACCTGCCTATGGTGGTCTTCACACCTTCGAGGAACTTGCGGAGTTCCAAGTCTCGTGGCTGATGCTGGTCCCTGCGAGGTTTTTTCACCTCACAATCGAATACATGCGATGCATTACTCGTGCATTGAGTGATTACTCTCTCAATGAATGAGGCATAGTGATACATGCCATATGCATCCTTGAACGATTCAGAATTCTCCAGAGCGCGCTCGAACTTTGACTGGAGGTTGGCCTGTAGGCACATGATTCCTTGTTCTCCCTTCTCCAAATAAACTTGACGGAATCGCACCACGTCAGTTTCACACCATCGACGGTAGTATTTTATTGCCACACCTCGAAGAAATGCGGTACACTCCTTTGGTGGATAACCGGCATCCTTCTCGTGCGCAGACATTTTTTGCTTCGCCCTATTGGACGGTGCCTTCGGTGCATCGGAAGAATTGCGGCTCGACTCTGCAACGCTAGTAGGTGGAAGCTCCAATGCATCTAGAGCATCTAAATCAACATATGCGGGCCGCTTTCCAGTATTACGATCAGTGG
>CAXARX010000977.1:32347-54302 GCA_963971425.1 Bryoerythrophyllum caledonicum
CCCGAGACCCCGAATCGTACGCGCCCGGTCCCCATACGGCACGCGCGCCTTCCCCATGGCGTGTGCCCACCCGGCCCACTAGTATAAATGGTCGTGCGCGCCGAGCCCATCTCACAAACTCCAATTGGAAATCGTGGCCTTCAACTATCTTTTTAAGGTGGCTGATTGCGTGATCTTCGATTGGGGCTCCAGATTTGCACACATCCATACGACGTATTGCATCACCGCATCAATCACCGTTCTAATTAATTAACATCGCTACCTTGGATTATTTTGAAATCCAAGGTGGTAATTTTTGTTAGTTTTTTTTTAGATAGAGCTTAGCGTAGTTAACGAACATTTTGGTAGATTTTTTTACAGTGTTTGGCTATGGAGAGTGAGAGTGGCCGGATGCCCAACAACAACCACCAATGTCCACCGCGCAGAGGAAGAGGGAGAAAGACAGAGATAGGGCAAGGCACGGGAAGCTCTAGAAGAAGCGGATGCATGTGTTCAATAATCTAGCGAAGATTGCATTCGTGGGTTGGCAAGATGAGCCATCGCCATGGTCGTCTGTCACTTGCAAGGATTACATCGAGTGGTGCCATCTGTCGAAGATGTTTCCTTCACATAGCCATTTAATAAATCGTCGCGCAAACAAGGCGAATTTGAAGTATTGCATCAATGAGGCGTTTTGAGCTCGTGCCCTCCAAGTTCACCAATACTTATATGAGCTCGAATTCATGCCCTGCAATGATTGTCATTTCTATCTTGCTCGCATGGTATATGCAGAGGTCGTTCTCAATAAGCAAGCGGATTGGAGGACTGTGCGGAAAACTCCAAAAATGCCGAGGGTGTGGATGCATGCCGATGTGCTTAGGGAGGAGCATCCTAGGTTTTATTTTGCGGCACTAGGGCCACAGAAAACGGATGGCCCAGAAGAAGTAGCTCCAGTAGAGTCAGATTCATCACCGGATTCGGACTCAAATGGACGTGTAGGTCGGCGTTCATCGTCTTCTTGAGTGGCGTGTGCGTCATGAAAAAAGCGCCAACGAGTGAAGCTCCATCAAGCAGGACGTCTATTGGTTCAAGGAGGTGGCCAAGTAGATTTACCAATCGTAAATCTTGTTGGCAATGATGAACCCGCTGCGAGGCTTGAGGGTGTTGGAGATGAAGAACCCATCCATGTTATGGATGAAATGCCAATGATGGATGTCGTAGTCACCACTTCCAACACCAGGCATGTAGCATCAGGGTCCGGAAGTATGACCGTCGATGCTCAGCAGGAGTTATTGGACACTATAAGCTTGAAGGATGAGATGATTCAACGTCTCCAAGAAGAGATTGAAAACCTCAAGCTGCAATCCAGTGAAAAGGGTGATATTATCAGCAAGCAAGCAGACGATATAGAAGAGTTGCGTCGAGAACGTGTTGCCAGCGAGGCTAATATTGGCGGAGTTGCCCGAGGTGTGGACGAGACAATGATCAACAATGTTATTGCCTCTGTTACTAGCTGTTTGCTAGAGACCCCGACAAGACCACCGCGTCACCGCTTCGCTAGTCGTCCGTTGGTTTCTCTACCGCCGCCGATGTAGTAGTACAACCATTCGTAGATTCCATCGGCACCGAGGATTCTCTGTCGTTTTCCCCAGCTAATCCAAGCACGGAACTTGTTTAGCTTCGCACTGCAAACAACGTCCTTCGAAAAAGGATGAGGTCGGTGAGCGAGCAATACTATCAATGGAAGGTGGCATGCATCTTGAATGTTGACCGTGCGAGGCAATTGGCAATAGAGGTCCAAAAGATCGACAACGAATATTTGACGAATAATACGCGCCGTGACTTTGGACTCACATCTTGGGCTCACATCGACGAGATGTTTCCAACTGAATTGCCTCTGTTGCCAGATGGTAAATCTATTCACTGGGCAAAGTTGGAGTGGGACCACGCAGAGGCTATGTCTTCTCATGCCCTTCAACCAAGCGGAAACGTGGCACCACGCAAATTATGGCCAACACGAGCAAGCTTCACGCAAAATGAAGATGCTTGTCCGGTTTGTTTAAATCCTTTCGGGCCAGAAGGTGCATATGCTCTTGGCACGTGTCGGTGTTTATACCATCCAATGTGTCTGCTAGGTGGTATCTTAACACGTAGGTTTTGCGCAAAGTGTAGAGCACCATTTCATAAGCGATTGTATGAAGTGTTTGGCCTCACCGCCTACATGCCACCTAGTTGGGAGCTGAACCCGGAGAATGCGCCTAGGGATGCCTAGGCTCAAAAGTGGGGAGAAGATTTGGTGTGGAATTGGCGTGCGCGGTGCCACCAACTACCTAGGTCCAGTGTAAGCACGCAATTTAGTTGGGAAAATGACCACGAAGAAATTGTACGAGTGGCCAAGAAGCTCATATCGGGAACCACCGCTGACCATGTTGGTAAACAAAACTTCTTCTACCAAGTCATGGGCGGATATTGGGATGCTAGGCGGAAGCTAATTCAATTTGGGCGACGTCCAGATGGAAAACTGTGGAATCACCAGGGACGTGTGGTGTCAGAATTGGGCGAGGCCACTAATCTTGACCTTCGCAATGCGTTGCAATGGGAAGAATCGCAATGGAAGGAAACTTGGAAGGAGGAAGCAATTGATTTTTGTCGAACCACAAATTTTCAAATTTTTGTAATTAGTTACTTAGGAAGGATATCACCGTACCACATTATAAAGTTTAGAGGTAAGTGCTCCCCTAATATTAGCTATAGGAAGAATTAGGGTAGGTAGAATACAGGGACGTTAGATAGTTACTAAAAAGGACAAGTCGTGGTTTAACACCGGATCCTAACACCTTGTCAAACGGGTGGACCGAGAGCTCGGAGGGGTCTTACCCCAAGGAAGCTCAACTGGCACCAACAAGGAAGCTCAACCGGCACCGACAAGGAAGGTCAACCGGCACCAACAAGGAAGGTCAAACGGCACCGACAAGGAAGGTCAAACGGCACCGACAAGGAAGGTCAAACGGCACCAACAAGGAAGGTCAAACGGCACCGACAAGGAAGGTCAAACGGCACCGACAAGGAAGGTCAAACGGCACCGACAAGGAAGGTCAAACGGCACCGACAAGGAAGCAACGTCTAAGAAGCTCCGAGCCAAGTATAAAGCCCGAACCTCGGGTAGGTCCGAGTATCCAAGCAGCAAGTCCGAGCAATCGAGCTGGAGGTCCGAGAGCACAGCACAAGACAAAGAGCACGGTGACCAGCAGGACGAGCACGAAGGCGAATAGCATAGTGACCAGCAGGACGAGCACGAAGGCGAAGAGCACAGTGACCAGCGGGACGAGCACAAAGGCGAAGAGCACGGTGACCAGCAGGACGAGCACGAAGACGAAGAGCACGGTGACCAGCAGGACGAGCACGAAGGCGAAGAGCACGAAGACCAACAGTACGGTGACCAACATCAAGGTGACTAACAGGACGAGCACGAAGGCAAAGAGCACAAAGACCAACATCACGATGACCACCAAGACGAGGCAAGGATTACGATGACCAACAAGAGAGGAAGTGTAGGTCCAAGCTCGCTGGAGGTGTAGGTCCGAGCTCGCTGGAGGCGTAGGTCCGAGCTCGTTGGAGGTGTAGGTCCGAGCTCGCTGGAGGTGTAGGTCCGAGCTCGCTGGAGGTCCATCAGCACGAAGAGACCAAGACCAGCACAAGAATCACAATGACCAGCAAGACAAGACGAGGATCACGGTGACCACCAAAACAAGGCAAGGATCACGGTGACCAACCGGACGAGGGGCATCAACACCAGTATCAAGATCACGGTCACCAACAAGAGATGGGGTGAAGGTCCGAGCTCGCTGGAGGTGTAGGTCCGAGCTCGCTGGAGGAGCAGGTCCGAGCTCGCTAGAGGTCCACCAGCACGAAGAGACCAAGACCAACACTAGGATCACGATGACCAGCAAGAGACGAGGTGTAGGTCCGAGCTCGCAGGAGGAGCAGGTCCAAGCTCGCTGAAGGGCCATCAACATAAAGAGACCAAGTCCAAGCACGAGGACCAAGGAGACCAAGAGAGGATCACGGTGATCAGCAAGGGGCGAGGGACGTCAGGACCAGCACCGAGGAGAGACGAGGACAAGGGCAAGAAGTCCCCTGTGAGGTAAGCAAGAGCTATAACCACCATGACCTCCACAACAAAGGACGTCACCCCCACCATTCCAAGGGATCCACTTGAACTCACCGAATTGAAGGAAGATCGAATGGTTCGCATTTTGGAGAGCGAATGGTGAATTGGGCTCTTATCATGAAAGAGGTAGTGATGAGGTTGATGAAGAGCGTGAATAGTACGAGGCGCTCTCCCATTTGCCCTTACCTCATCCACCTCTATCACCACTTCAAGGAGACCACTCCGGAGGAGGCCATGGCGTACGGCACGCAACTGATGATGAAGAAGTTCGAAGGGACGGAGTCGGAGTCCGAACCCGGATCAGAAGGAGGGAGTATCTCATTGCAGTCAGAGGAAAAAGCACTGCCACCTCCCAAGCGCCAACGACCGAGCCATGGAGGAACACCTTCCACCCCAACTCGAGCTGCTGCCCGGGCAGTCGCTACGGGATTGGCTCAACTCGGAGGGAAGTCTTACCGTGCCTCCGAGTTGGTAGAGGCTCTTCGAGTGTATGTGGATGATGTGGACAAGACCTTGGGGCAGTTGGGTAGTCTTCTCGGCAATACCTCTTACCAAGAACTGGTTGCGGCGGCCAAGAAGAAGATGGGAGGAGTCGGTGACCTCCGCCTTATGGAACAGAAGGTGAACCGACTCATTTTGTAGGTGACCAAGATGAAGAGCCGGGTGTTGGAGGCAGAAAGGAGTTGCAAGGAGGCTCTCCTCCAAGCCAATGCCTCGATCTCGGCGTTGCAACAAGTGGAGGAGGCGTTATACGTCCCGGCGGAGGCAGTGATGAAGGCAAAGATGTTTGACGCGAGGTTGGAGAGGGATGGCCACATTTCCAGCAAGAAGGTGATCGCTTTCATGATGGAACAAACCGTGAAGATCGAGGAGGCATATGCCAACATGAGGTTGTTGGTAAGCAGCCTCACCCATATCCTACCCAAGTTTGTGGAGGTTTCGGACAAGGATGGTGACTCAGGTTCTGAAGAGGATTCGGGGAAGCAAGACTCGGGTGACCAAGGAACCCCGAAAGGGAAGGGAGTGATTGATCTCGATAGTCCTGTCTTGCCTTCTCGAATTCCCCCCGTGGGAGTTCCCGCTTGTCCTTCCCCTTCAGATCTCACCACGCAAGTACAGAGTAGAAGGAAGGATAGCTTGGATGCCACGATGGAGCCTCCGCGCACGACCCTCCTTCGTCAGTTTTTCCTTGGAGACCCCGTCCGCGCAACACCGACGGTTACTCCTTTGCCGGGTATGTCTCTTTTTGGGAAGACCACAAGTGAGAGTTCGGCCTACTTACACCTTCCAGTACGGCTGGAGGTCTTCACTGGGACTCCGAGTCTCACCCTGACCCTTCCGCCCCGAACCGAGCCCCACCGAAGCACGACTTCCGTGCTACTCACTCCGGGTGGTCCGGATGCCTCCGTGACTTCGATGGAGGCCTTGCCTTGGTCATCCATGGCCGGATCGGCACCCTCTTGATCAACGGATCTGCTATCACCACTTGTGACACTCGCGAAGGCTGCAGCGCACCCGACTTCCAGCAAGAGTTCGAAGAAGCGGAAGAGGAGGGAAGAGAAGAGAAGACTCGAGGAGTTGGCTCGGAAGTAGGGATAGAATCTTAGGTGATAGGTCACTGTTCATTCGCGGACTAGGCCCCGCGTTGACTTTGGGGTTTTGACTTGGTTTTGACTTGGTTTTGCCTTGGGTTTTGTGTAATAAGTCACCTTCTGACGGTGCACGTTGTGTGGAGTGGTAGCCACCGCTGCCAAGAGTAGTTAATGCGCCGCCTTTTAGTTAGAAGGTATCGTTTGAGTTTGGACTCTTGTGAGTCCTTAGCAGTATAAGAGAGGAGTCTCGTGGCCCCTCTCTTCACTGCTTGATGTGTGTATTTGCTTTCAGTTTAGTTCTAAACCTACGCTCTGAGAAGACCTTTGATGGTTGGAGAGCTCGGATTGCATACATGACTGTGAGTGCCATTTCAAGTAGTCCACTCCTCAAGTCTATACTAATTGTCTAATCACTGTTTCCTTGTTCCATCAAGTAGATTAGTCCGGGTGGGTGGGAATAACAGGTGAGGTGAGAAGATAGCTAGTAGGGGCGTGACTCCAACTCTAACCGTTACAGTCGTTTCCTTATTCCATCAAGTAGATTAGTTGGGTGGATGGGAATAACAAGTGAGATTGTACGTGTCTAGGAAAGGACGAGGGGGGAGTGACGGATGTATAAGGGTCCTAGCGAGTCTTGAGTGACCTTCCGGCGTACCGGTTGGTGTCGGTTGTGAAGACTCGTATCACTCCCTGAACATCCTACCTCCACTCGCATCGGATGTGGAGGGAGACTGAGAGGAGGACGGATAGTGGGCGGGTAGGCCCCTTGCTCACTTACATTACGCCGCTTGCAGCCTCGGAAACACGGGTCTAACATCCCTTCGGGGGGATCTCAGTGACACCATAACCATTCAAGTGAGAGAGTAGAGTTAGAAGGAGAGAAGGGGAGGTAGAGTAGTTGTTACTTGTGTCCGACGCTAAAATCTCTGTGAGTCCACGGACTACCGTCCGTGGTGATATAATCTTTATCGGGTGTCGTAGTCTAGTGGTTCGTTATTCTCAAAATTAACCGAAATTAACCTTAAGCAAGCCCACCTTTCCAGATCGTTTCCAGGGATTTTTATCGTGCATCAAATTCTTTAAATCTTAACAATAATCCACACATAATACCTCGGCACATCCCGGAGAATGGCTTCCCCGGTACCTTAGTAACTGGTAACAAGTAACCACATGTGTTTCAGTTAAACTCTGTTGAGCGTCAGAGTAGATTTCCGGTAAGCTTTTACAGTGCCCGGAAAGTCACTGCCCTCCGTTCTCGCAGTCCAGAGGCCACAATATCCACAATCTAACCCTACACCTTGAAAGAGTTATAAAGGTCCCAGCCGGTTAACCGGTCTCCATAATCTACCGGGAACTTGTCCCGGTAAACCGGTCACGCAAGCTCGGGTTCCAACTACAACCACACCCAATGAATCAAAGCAAGAAGATACAAGACTCACAACAAGTTAGTACTAAACAAATCATATGAGCAAAACAACCTTCCACGGGGATCGTCGGAACTCATCCACTGCAAGGGTAATAATCCCGGTATTTTCCGGACTCAGGCTTAGCCGGGATGTCTCCCGGTGTACCGAGAGAAGGGGGATGTCACCCCCTACTCCCCACCAATCCGAATACTTCCCACTTAAAGGAGGCTATCATAAATAGCCGTGGGCTTCCCGGATCCCATCCGGTAAAGCAACTCTTCCCGGTCCCACCGGTGAAAAGTCTAGAGCACAAGTCCCGGACCTCATTCTACCTATCTAACCCGGATATCCTAGCCCCTCGGGATGTCTCTACTCACACTCAATCACTTAACACACAACAAGTCACAATCTTGCACACCTAGCAAAGACACACTAGGAGGACTCAACCCTCTCCCGGTCTACTCACACAAGCTCAACAAAGATTCTAGACACAAGCAATGAAGGCAAGACACGAGGAGATCAACAAAGAGAAGAGTACATAACACAAGAGCCCAAGGCCCTTAAGTACACAAAGGCCACTAGCTACCCTCCAAAACTAGATCCCCAAAAGGTGGAGATGACATCTAAAGAGTGCACTAAAGTCAATAGCTACGCTCCAAAAGTAGCTCCACTACAGGACAAAATGGCATCTAGATCCTAAAATCAAGGATAGCTAGTGACCGGCGGATTACCGGTAGACCGGTAAACTGGAAGACCAATAGACCGGAAGACTCCCGGTTCGGTGGTCCCGGAACCGGTGAACCTTTTCCTAACAAAAATAAGTAGCCGGAGAAACCACTCAAGTGGTAGTGATCGGGTGCGCAATGGGGCCTCATCGACATCACTACTCTCACCCTAGTGTGTAATTCTAGCAACTTAAAACAACATCTCACCAACCGGTGAAGTAAACCAACACATAACATATAATAAAGACTCAACTGGAAGACTCTTCCGATTGAGACATATAGGGATTGGCACTATGTCTGGAAGTACCAACATGGTCAAGAGAATCCCCCGGGAGGTCGGATGTCTCAACCGGGAGGTCGACTGGTGGATTGGGAATATCCACCGGGAGGTCTACCGGTGGAGTGGCGGTATCCACCGGAAGGTTGGGTGTATCTATAGATACACGTGGAGTCTCCTTAAGCTCAATCAATATGGCCACAAAAGATTCCACCAAGGGCTACGGGGTTGAGGAAGAAGGTCTACCGGTTCCTTCCCAGTAGGAGTTACCGGGAGGTTTCTTCTTCTCTCATAGACCTTCTCACCCTACTCCTTAGAGGGTGGGGAATCCATCCTACTCACCGGTGTTTGAGCAGGTGGACCATCCTCTTCCGAAGAAGAAGATTTGGTGTGGACCAATCTCCTCTTCTTCCGGGGTGAACCCTGATCTTGCAACTGTGTGGTGGCACCTGGCCGCTTGGCAAGCTTCTTGGTCAATGATAGGATAGCTTCTTGGGACTGCGCCTTCGAGTCTCAAATCTCCTTCTAAGCAGCCCGGAGATCTTTCTTAAACTTGGTCACTAGGTCTAACTTCTCCCGGGCTGCCGGTAAGATCTCCCGGTTGTCCTCCACTTCAAAGATCCTCCGAAGAGTTCTTTTGAAACTCTTTGCCTCCTTTACTTCCATCTCCATCTCTTGGATCTCCCGGGTCACCTCCCGGGAGAACTTGGAGATGTTCTCCACGAGAGTGAGTTTCTTGGATGCCTCGGTTGGTTGTGGTGGTCTCTTCCGGTGAGACCGGGAGGTCCTCTCCTTCCTTGGAATTGCTTGAGATGGGGAGGCTTCCCGGGGAGTCCCTGGTAGAGTCGATCGATCCTCCGGTTGCGGAGGATCTCCGGGAGTTACCGGTAACATCAACTGGGTCTCTGGTTGCTGAGGAGGGCCCCGGGGAGGTTGATCTAAAGGACCCATCGCATCTCTCCACATCTTCTGCTCATCCGGGTCTAGACAACGGTGGTGCTCATACAGATGCATGAGATAGGGGGTCAGAAAAGTCTTCGAGCCTCCACCTTGTCGAACCACCCGGATTTGAGGCAAGATTGCCTCTTCCAACAAGGATCCCCAATCCGGGGAGGATTCTTTGAAAAATGCCTCGATGTAGGCAGTGGCCAACCGGGCCGTGACTCTTTCACGACGGTTGGGATGGAGGATTGGGTTTAGAGACTCAACCACCCTTCTCAACCGGTGATTCGTGAAGTGGTCGCTCCGGTAGCATTCTGAAGAGTTGTATGGTTGTGATACGTGTTCCTCCAACAGCTCCCGGTTGACTGCGGCTGACCACTCACTCTCTTGACGAAGAGAGTATACTTCGCGCCACACGTCCACGATCCAAGACCGGTGATTTGCCCGGTAAGCTCTCTGGGAGTTCCCGGGAGGTTGCAACTCCGACACCGCATGTCCCTTCTCAAATACCCACGGCTTCTCGTAAAACCCGTGACACCCCATCCGGATGAGGTCTTCCTCCAACTGTATGCCCTTCAGAGTCTCCTCCCACTTGTTTGGATCTATCTTCGGAAGAGTCAGCGACACCGGTAGAGCCATGTTGTCCGGGGTGGACAGAATTCTTGAAGTGCCTGTACTTCCACCAATCTCCCTATTAACTTGTCACAAACTCCAGTCCGGCCCGGAAACACAAGTCTACCGGTCAACCGGTAGACAACTCCGGAACACTTTGCTAGAGTATGTGGATATGGGTGTCTCACACATCTAACAACATACTAACAACACAAGGTCACATATAATGATAACGAGGAGAAGACTTTGGAGACAAGGACTTAGAAAGAGGTTCTTCCCGGTTGACCGGGAAGACCGGGAAAAAGATAGGAATTGTGGCAAGACTTAAAATGATATGAGGAGAGAGACAATTCAAGATAAAAACTTGCCA
The DNA here is from genome assembly GCA_963971425.1 of Bryoerythrophyllum caledonicum. Classification (NCBI taxonomy): domain Eukaryota; kingdom Viridiplantae; phylum Streptophyta; class Bryopsida; order Pottiales; family Pottiaceae; genus Bryoerythrophyllum; species Bryoerythrophyllum caledonicum. The sequence continues at coordinate 42,422 of CAXARX010000977.1, forward strand.
CAAGGCTAGGACAATCGACACCAACTACACATGTAAACAACATAATGAGGTCTAGATGAAGTCCCCGGGAAGGACTTTTTCTCTAGACCGGGGAGGATATTACCGGGGAGTCACCCCGGTAGACAAGAGAGGAAAAGACTCACAAACAAGAAATTCTCACAAACAAAAGAAACCCAACATGGGCAAGAGTCACCTTTGTTGTTGCACCCGCAACCTCCTTCCTTTGTCTCTTTTATCTTCTGGCTTCGGCCACAAATCTCCTCCACTTCCACAAAACCCTGAAATCTCCACCAAACCCTAGCTTGCGCACCTCTTCCACCAAACCCTAGCTTGCGCACCTCTTCCACCAAACCCTAGCTTGCGCACCTCTTCCACCAAACCCTAGCTTGCGCACCTCTTCCACCAAACCCTAGTTCGCGCACCTCTTCCACCAAACGCTAGTCCGCGCACCTCCAAGACACTTAAAAAGCCTCCTCTCCTTCTTCTTCTTCCTCCTTGTTGCACCACCTCTTCTTCACTCCTATGACTACTACTTTAAACCCCAACTCCAAAAAGACAAAATAGAGAGAGAGAGAGAGAACCTATGAGAGAGAGAGAATTAGATAGGGAGATAGAGGAGAAAATTTGAGGGGGGGGATGATTTTTAGAGAAAGAGGGGGAGGAGAGGAGAGTCCCTGGAGAGGAGAGGAAAACTTCTGTGGGAGAGAAATTTCGGGAAGGGGAATTTCGAGAAGGCCACTGTTGGAGGCGGCTGGAGCTACCCGGGTGATACCCGGGTGCCAGGGTATCAGCCCATACCCGGGTTGGTACCCGAGCTAGTTCATACCCGGGTTGATACCCGCGTATGTATTTTATTTATTTATTTAATTTAATTTTTGGAATACTTTTCTTTTCTTTTTCTTTTTCTTTTTTCTTTTTCTTTTTTGTCTTTTCTTTTCTTTTCTCTACCACTACTACTGATTCAAACAAGAATTAGCATCTAGAAGAACTCAACTACTTCTAACTACCTTCTAAACTCAACTAGTTAATTTAGATTTAAGTGGTGATTTTAGATTTACGTCCCGGGATATCTCCTGGGACTCTTTTGAAATTGTTTCCCGGGACTTAAATTAGTGATTTCAAGACCCGGTTTTATCACCACTATAAACCTAATTAACTACTTAAGCATTTCTCTATTTTCTCTATTGGCTATCTAATCTAATTTCACTCAATACTAACTATTTTTCAAGTTAACTAATACTAAAAATCCTATTTTAACTAATTTTTTTGGTAGGGGCGACCAAGTGGGAGTTTTAGACTCCCACATCGGGGTACTCGGATACTCCGGAGGTCTAAGTGTGCATAGTTGTAAAGATAATTCCCCCCCTCCTTCTATTAACCGAGACTAAGTCGAAGAAGGTCCCTACCTTCCGACGAGGTAGGTGCCTATCCGACGGTGCCTACCTTCCGATGAGGTAGTTTCCTACCCGGGGGAAAGCCTTCGTACGGGGAGCGGGGCGGTGGATGTAGATAACGCTCAGGCGTTGTAATCTAACTCTTTTCATTTCTTTCCTTTGATATAATTATTGTGATATAGGTAACATTGTGTACATATTAACTGGTTGTTAGTTGTTGTAGTTCTCGGTGATTCTCTGTGGGAACGATTACCTTAAGGGTATCTTTGTGTTAAGATGTGAATAGTTGCCAACACGTAGTACGACACGAAATGGCGCCGCTGCCGGGGAATCACTTCGCTGAACTCAAAGACTAATAGCTTGTCGTTTTGAATTTTTGTTCGGAAACTGATTTTTGTAATCCGTGGATACTTAGCAGCTACGCGGCGAGGAGAGAGCGAATAAGTCAAGTAGTGAAGGAGCATCAATCGTCCATCATGACATCCCTTTTGTTTTCCCCACAGTTTGCTCGAGCTGTAGTGTCTTTATGGAGAGCGGCTCAAGATCCATACCTGAAGCCGGCGGACAACGAAGGCTAGGAACTCTATTTGCGGAATGGATACACCTGTCGCGAATACAACTAGCGATTTGTCTGCTCGCCCGCAAGCGACTGAGAATTGTCCGGATCTGACAAAGATAGCTGTACTCGCGCTGTGCCCGTGCCGCGTGCAATACGCACCCGTACCATGCCTGAGCCATGTCCGAGCACAGATCCGTGCAGAGCTTCTATTACTCTCTAAGCAAGACAGGTAGTCTGTAGGAATAGTAAGTAGTTGCTGCCGGTACTGCTAGATCAAAAGATAGAAGTAGCGAAGACATAGGTAGTACCATGCACCTTCATGAATCAAGGAGAACCTAGCGAAATAGGAATACGCCGATCCCAACGCCGAAACAAGGGTACGAAGGGAGGAAACCAGCTCTTCCGTGCCGAACCTATCCCTAGTCCTAGGAGCACCACAACCCGTAGGCCCAATAAAGGAGTAAGGGTAGTGACTCCCCGAGTAGACACCCTGGAACTACCACCTTATGTAAGGATTGACACAACCCCTCTCACTCCGACTTTTGAGCCCTTCCTAGAAAACGTTGAAGTAAACCAATTAGGACAGACCTTGATCTTTGACTTTGAATATTAGGAGGTACAAGAAGAAGAGGAAGAACCCGTCACCATGGCTCGACCTACGACTCGCCTACGATACAGCTCATTCAAAGCTAATGGGGAGGTAGACGTCGATGAGTGGTTTGGGGAATTTGAGACTATTCCTATGGCCAACCAGGAGGATGACCCTTCACGACTTCGGGTCTTTCCCGGTTTGCTGAAAGGCGAAGCCCTTAACTGGTACCATGGCCTAGCCGACGAGGTGAAGGCGGACTGGAAAGAACTCAAGGATCACTTCATCCAAGCTTTCCGAGAGTCGGGTGGGGAGTCACGCGCTCTAAGTCGGCTAAACAAGATCACCATGAAGGATAAGGAGTTAGTACGCAAATACAACCAGAGACTGAAGAGCCTCATCAAGAAGTGCGCCACGGAGGGCAGCCCAAGATTGCAGAAGGAGTGGTTCGTCGGAGGCCTTCCCTCTGCCATGGGATTTGCGGTAAGAATGGCTAAACCTACGACCCTTGCAGAAGCCATAGATGCAGCCCAAGATTATGAGGACTCCCTTCAGTCGATGAGGAAGTCGCACGACAAGTACGCTACCACCGACACCAAGAAGAAGAAGAAGTCGAAGCGCGACTCTTCAAGTTTGGAGGATAGCTCTGTGGGAGTCTAAAACTCCCACTTGGTCGCCCCTACCAAAAAAATTAGTTAAAATAGGGATTTTAGTATTAGTTAACTTGAAAAATAGTTAGTATTGTGTGAAATTAGATTAGATAGCCAATAGAGAAAATAGAGAAATGCTTAAGTAGTTAATTAGGTTTATAGTGGTGATAAAACCGGGTATTAAAATCACTAATTTAAGTCCCGGGAAACAATTTCAAAAGAGTCCCAGGAGATATCCCGGGACGTAAGTCTAAAATCACCACTTAAATCTAAATTAACTAGTTGAGTTTAGAAGGTAGTTAGAAGTAGTTGAGTTCTTCTAGATGCTAATTCTTGTTTGAATTAGTAGTAGTGGTAGAGAAAAGAAAAGAAAAGACAAAAAAGAAAAAGATAAAAGGAAAAGAAAAAGAGAAGAAAAATATTCCAAAAACAAAATAAAATAAATAAATAAAATACATACGCGGGTATCAACCCGGGTATGAATTAGCCCGGGTACCAACCCGGGTATGGGCTGATACCCTGGCACCCGGGTATCACCCGGGTAGCTCCAGCCGCCTCCAACAGTGGCCTTCTCGAAATTCCCCTTCCCAAAATTTCTCTCCCACAGAAGTTTTCCTCTCCTCTCAAGGGACTCTCCTCTCCTCCCCCTCCTTCTCTAAAAATCTTCCCCCCCCTCAAATTTTTCTCCTCTATCTCCCTATCTAATTCTCTCTCTCTCTCTCTATTTTGTCTTTTTGGAGTTGGGCTTTAAAGAAGTAGTCATAGGAGTGAAGAAGAGGTGGTGCAACAAGGAGGAAGAAGAAGAAGGAGAGGAGGCTTTTCAAGTATCTTGGAGGTGCGCGGACTAGGGTTTGGTGGAAGAGGTGCGCAAGCTAGGGTTTGGTAGAAGAGGTGCGCGAGCTAGGGTTTGGTGGAGATTTCAGGGTTTTGTGGAAGTGGAGGAGATTTGTGGCCGAAGCCAGAAGATAAAAGAGACAAAGGAAGGAGGTTGCGGGTGCAACAACAAAGGTGACTCTTGCCCATGTTGGGTTTCTTTTGTTTGTGAGAATTTCTTGTTTGTGAGTCTTTTCCTCTCTTGTCTACCGGGGTGACTCCCCGGTAATATCCTCCCCGGTCTAGAGAAAAAGTCCTTCCCGGGGACTTCATCTAGACCTCATTATGTTGTTTACATGTGTAGTTGGTGTCGATTGTCCTAGCCTTGTGGCAAGTTTTTATCTTGAGTTGTCTCTCTCCTCATATCATTTTAAGTCTTGCCACAATTCCTATCTTTTTCCCGGTCTTCCCGGTCAACCGGGAAGAACCTCTTTCTAAGTCCTTGTCTCCAAAGTCTTCTCCTCGTTATCATTATATGTGACCTTGTGTTGTTAGTATGTTGCTAGATGTGTGAGACACCCATATCCACATACTCTAGCAAAGTGTTCCGGAGTTGTCTACCGGCTGACCGGTAGACTTGTGTTTCCGGGCCGGACTGGAGTTTGTGACAAGTTAATAGGGAGATTGATGGAAGTACAGGCATTTTGAGGATTTTGTCTACCCGGGACAACATGGCTCTCCGGTGAGTGAGGTGAATTCTCCATCCTCTAAAGGTGGGGCTTGAAGGTCTATGAGAGAAAAAGAAGCCTCCCAGTAACTTCTACCGGGAAGGAACCGGTAGACCTCCCTTCTTCAACCTCGGAGTCTTTGGTGGAGTCCTATGCGGCTATACTAATCGAGCTTAAAGAGACTCCGCATGTATCTATAGATACACCCAACCTTCCGATGGATACCGCCACTCCACCGGTAGACCTCCCGGTCTCGTGAAGGAAATCAGTAGATGTTGTAAAAGGATTAGAAATGAGGGGAAAGAGAATGGTTAGGGCCGAAGGTGAAGACATGACTAGCGGATTCATCCTCAATTACGCAGTCATATTTCACCAAACAACATCTTTATCTTAGGGGATCTTTTACTGCCTCTTGTCACTAGCTCAGGGCTTAGGAGCGTCCACCAGCTGGTTTTCCTGCTGATTCCAGCAGTCCCCTGTCCACGCGTGCGCCAGCCGCTCTGACAAGCCAAGGAATCGAACCCGGACCGGCGAGGTGCAACGAAATGCTCAGCCAGCCGAACTGAGCCGCGGTCGATGACAGTACGTGGGCTCTTATGGTATTTAAGCCATTTTCTAACGCTTCTAAGATCAAAAAACCTAAACGGAGTGTTATGATTGTTTAGTTTGTAGAAAAAGTAAGAAATGCTAGTGTTTAGAGTCAAGTTAGAGGGAAGAAAATAGGGGCAGCTACTTGTTGACATTGTAGATAAGAGATAAGAGGGAATCTAGGCTTATGTGGGAAGTTGTGGGCAAGAATTGGAGGTAAATTGACTTAGGTGACCAAACTTTGGTCAAAGAAGGAGGCTTGAAGGCGTGGGTTGATGTTAATTCTTGACTTTCTTGCCTTTCTCCCCCGCTCGAGCTCTTCTCCCCAAGACTACAAATAGCCTCAGGTTTCTGCTTGTTTCATCGCGAGTTTTTAGAATTTGATTATCAGTTTTTAGAGTGTTGTTCCTCTTGTTGTTAGCTTTCTAGTGATGTATCACACGCTCCAATCGGAGTTGTAGTGAAGCCGTGGTGCGGATTTGAATAAAGAGGGGTTTAGAAATTGAGGCAGTAATGTATAAATACTTTGAAGGAGTAGTGTTTCGCGATCATTGTGAGTTTGGTAGTGAGATTTTGAGGGTAGTATTATAATTGTCTTAGGAAGCTTGTGTTAAAATCTTAGATCCATTAGGACTACAATCTAAAAGTTATGAGGTAAATTGTAACCGGGGTTTTTAGAGGGATTCAAGGGCAGAACTTGGTATAAGGAAACTACGCTTTGAGAGATTATTGATAGATTTTTTAGGATTGATTTTTTTGTGAAAGTGTTCTTTGTTATGTAAGTGACTTATGTACAAATTTTGAGATCTTTGTCTGTAATAGAATAGGAGTGATGAAGAGTTGAAGTAGGGGGGGTCTGATATTAGAGGCATAGGAGTTTGAGGCCATAGATCTTGTTGAGAATTGATCCAGTAATAGTGAAAATTGGTACATAGCTTCTTAACAAGATTATAAAGGTTGTGTCAAAATCCTAGAATCATTGGACTTATAGACAGAAAGTTATGTGAAAATTAGTGGCAGGATTTTTAGGGACAGCGTTTGAAGATGGAAACTTCTAGATTAAGAGTGTTATGGAGATAGACTAGAAGCAAAAGAAAGGCAAAGTAGCCATTTTAATGTTTGTTGAAGCCATACATACAAGATAAGTCTTGCACTTAACTACCTAAATGCAAAAAAGACCCTGTGTTTCTTAAAGCAAAGTTTCTCAACACGACATTTGGTGCTTCTACTGAGAGTGCTTTAGGGCATTTAGTTTGGTTAAGGCAGAATGGCTTATCCTGGAGGGCCCGAAGCTGGCGGTGCCCAAGAAATAGGTGGTGGAGCGAGAGATGGAGGTGGTGGCCCGAACTTTGCTGAAGATCTTCTACGCGCCATGCAGATGCTTATTGGCCAACAAGCAGTTAATGTAACTGGACAAGGGGCTACAAAGGCATTGAGAGATGTCATTAACAAGAGTGGGAGGTTTGATGGCAAGAATATCACGGGTTTTTTGAGGGCTTACACGTGTGAAATGGAGATTTATCGAGTGCCAGATGCAAGGATGATCGAATCCTTTGACCTTGCGGTTGTGCCTGAAATCCGTGAGAGAGTGAGAGAACTTCATGGTGCCATGTATGTGAATACATGGGCAAGGTTTGCTGAGAGATTGAAAGAAGAATATTTCGATGAGGATTTTCAAAGGATGTCAAAGAGGGCATTCTTGGAATGAGTTGAACTACAACCGGGTAAGAGTATGGGGCATAATGAACTTTTGAGAGAATTTGAGAAGAGGCATGGGCAACTTCCGATATCTGAGAAGCGATTGCTTGACACAAGATAGTCGGAGTTGTTTCTTCAAGCTGCAGGATGAGACAACAGAAGGAGGTTTTAATCCCAACTGGAGAAGATTAGAAGAGTCGGTAAGCCTTGTTGCGAAACAACAACGTGTGAAGGCCCGAGGAGCTATCTCGAGAGGTGATATACCATCTGTTTCATTTTCTAAGGCTTTACCTTCTTCGATGCCTTCAACGCCATCGAGTTCTTCTAATGGTAAAATTGTGGACAATGACACTCTTGAGGAACTTATGAAAGGCATCAGAGAGTTGAAGGTGGAGATGACTACGTTTAAGGAGGACAGAAAAACAAGCGCATCAAACCCTATTGGAGGACAAAAGGAGTTCGTGGTCAGGTGTATTTGGTGTGATGATCCGGGTCATAAGCGTGGTGATTGTGCTTCGTATGCGGATGCTATGAAGAGTGGGATTATTATCTTTAAGGAAGGGAGGATTAGAGATGTTTCATCTGAAGAAGCTTTAAACACTAACTTTGGAAGAGGAGGCATGAAGAAGCTAATGGATGAGAAGATGGGGAGGGGAAACTCTTCTAAAGGCAAAGAGGCAGAAACCTATAACATTGGGGTTGAGCAAAGCAAAGTCTCGTCTTGTATATCCACAGAATTGATGGTCAGAGGTGCACAAGCCATTAGACAGCTCACTGGATGGGATGATCCAGTAGATTCAATTACCATCAGAGCATATTTGGCTAATGAAGAAGGGGTGGATATACCTAGTAATGCTTTGGTAGAAGCCAAACGTGGTAGAGATGAGGTGGAAGAGACTGTAGAGCCTGTGAGCAAGAGAAAGCCAACAAGCGGCAAGGATGGTGCTTCAGGACAAGGGCCAGCAAATCACATCCGTCAGAAACAAGATGCTGGACCTTCTACCGTTCACCTGGGAAGTGCACCACTTCCAAAAGACAAGTGGGAGGAAAGGATGAGTAGCAAGAAGGGAAAGGAAAGAGAAGATTTTGCAAAGACAAGAGGTAAAGCGCCAGCCTACAAACTTCAATCTGATATTGAATCTTCAATTGATATGAATGGCATTCTTGAGGAGAAAATTCTTGATGCGAAGATTGAGTTCACATTGAGAGAAGCTCTTGGTATTGCCAAGAAAGACTTTCACGAACTTATTATTGATGTGATAAAGAGAAAGAGACAAATGACAGCAGAGACAATAATGACAAGGGCTATAGACACTCATATGACTGTCGATGAGGAAGAAGAGATTGGACATGTATTTGCCATCATGTGTGATTTCACAAACACAATGGAGGAGGATATTGAAGATGTTACTAATCTTTTGGATGGAGAAATGGAAGATGAGGTTTTACAGATGTTTTCCCTTGGGTTTATTGCAAGGAAACAAGAAGAAGCAGATGTACACGTTTCTTCTGAAGAGATTGCAATGACATGTTGCATGGGTGGAGAGTTTCTGAGAGCGTGAGGGTGACGCAATAAGAACGTACATTGAACTATTCTGGGCTAGAGCTACTACAGAAACGCTTGTAAAGCTTGGAGACCTGGATGCGCCTATTTTAGCTCTTGTTGATCATGGATCTGAGATCAATATTATCTCGAGGAAGGTCTATGAAAAGGGTAAGTGGCCCATTGACATCAACCATGGATGGGTCCTCCGAGCAGCAAACAATGAGAGAGGAGGTCTTTATGGTGCATGTCCAGCTGTGAAGACCAAGATTGGGGATGTCGAGGTTGAACAAAATTTCTTTGTGCAGAACAATGGCACATATCCGGTTATTTTGGGGCAACTGTATATCACTACTACACGGATGGAGATGAAGGTATTGGATGATGGCTCACACTATGCTAGAATACGGAGTTGTGATGGGAAGAAAGCGGTGCAGTTTCTCACTATTAAGCCAAATTCCGAGAGGCATAGATCTCAACTCAGAGAGGCACCCATGATTGATAACTTTGAAGACTTTCAGGGTTTCTAGATTGCACACGTGGAACATGGGGGTCCACGGGTGCAAGGGATTTATCTACTATCTCATTCCCCAGTGTAAATAATAATCGTCGTGTCGTTTTGAACATTACTGGAGAAAGCCTTGCAACTTTTGTGAGGATTAATGATTTAGATCCTGTACAGAGAAAGGCAGTTAAGAAAATTGAAAGAAAATTAAAAAGAGTGGGTGTGGTGTTGAGTGAGGAAGATATTACTGGAGTGATAGAAGAAGAAGGATTTGGAGAAGATATAGTAAGAGTTTTAGAAGGCGTACTAGACAAAAAATCAACACCTGGTGATGTTATGGTTGACGTTCATTCAAGGGAAATCTATAATGAACTACTAGAATTGACAACAACCAAGGGTTTGGTTGGAAGCTATGGTACACACTTTGAGGCCAATGTTAACACCAAGTATAAAACAGTGGCAAAGAAAGTGAGGCCCGTGGCAACACAATTACCACCTGATACTGAGGATCACATCAAGCAAGCTGAGAAGGAGCCAAGGCTAAGACAATCAAGACAAATTGGGCACAAGTTCACTGATGAGTCAATTGGCAAACTAGAGATTGGAGGGGGTGATTTCTTGAATGAACAAGAGAAGAAAAAATTCCGAGGCATGCTCTCCAAGTATGGTAAGGCCTTTGCTTCATCACCAGATGAAATTGGATGTGTGCAACCTACTGTAGTTGCACCAATGGTTATTTTCACTGTATCGCATGTGCCATGGGATTTGAAGCCTATACCAGTGCCAAAGGCACTATTGCCCAAACTTGTGAGTTTATGAAAGGAGAAGGTGCGTATGGGTATACTTGAATCTTCTATGGCTCCGTATTCCAATCGTTGGTTCACAGTACCAAAGAAATCGGGAGCCTTAAGGTTTATCCAAGACATGCAGCCAGCAAATAAGGTCACTATCAGAAACAAAGGATCTGGGCCGGTTGTAAATGAAGTTGTTGAGGCATTTGCAGGACATGGAATCTATTCTATTGGAGACTTATACTCAGGTTACGATCAGTTTCAACTTGCAAATGAAAGCAGGGATTTGACAACCATGAAGACTGCATTGGAACTTGTTAGAATGTGCACACTACCTCAAGGTGCCACCAATTTGGTGGCTCACATGTAGAACGCCATGAACCGTATTCTAAAGGATTTTGTCCTAGAGAAGACAATACCCTTTGTAGATGATATATCAATAAAAGGTTGTAAGGAAGAAACAAAGGACTTGACAGTGGGCAAGAATGGTTGTAGAGCATTTGTAAATGACCATATTGCAGATGTAGAGAAGATTTTGGAAAGACTTGAAGAAGTGGATTTGACATTGTCCATTGATAAGTCTAAGTTTGGTGTGGAAGAAATCGTGGTAGTTGGACATTTGTGCGGGAGATATCGGTGGAAATCTAACCCTGAGAAAGTAGATGCTATAGGAAGAATGAAAGCATGTACTAGCATTACTGAAATAACGAGGTTTCTGGGGGCGTGTGTCTTCTATCAGATTTGGGTTCCACATTTTGCTCATGTCGTTGATCCATTGTACAAACTTTTAAGAAAAGGAGTGAAGTTCAAATGGGGAAGTGATCAGGAGTTGGCAATGGAGGGATTGAAGGATATTTTGAAGTCCTCACCAATTCTAAGGCAAGTCGAGTATGATAGCGGCAGACCAGTGATTGTGACTGTTGATAGTAGTCCAATTGCTATAGGTTGGGCTATTGGCCAAGATGATGCAGAAGGGAGAAGATTTGCTATAAGATTTGAGGCAAGGATTCTTACAGAACGACAAAGAGCATATCCACAAGTGAAGAGAGAGCTTTTAGGAGCATTGACAGCACTAAAAGCAGATAGAAACTACTTGATTGGTGCCAATGTTATCTTGGAGACTGATTGTTTGCCATTACTTGGAATGATTGCAAATTGTTCTACACCAGACATTGCAATGCTACGTTGGATAGCCTACATTAGATCACTAAATCCTGTATTTTTTCATATTACTCGCAAGAAAAACTTAGTAGCAGATATGCTATCTAGAGCCAGATACATGGGTGAAGAAGATATGCGGGCACAAGAGATTAGTGAAGATGATGAAGATGAAGACTATGGCTATGTTTTAGCAATAGATGGAGGGAACTCTAGTGATGGTGATCAATCATTTCAAGAAGAATTTTATCAAGATAGATTGAGGGATATTGGCATCTATTTGAGTACCTTGAAGAGGCAAGAAGGCTGGTTAGACAAGACCTTTAAGGATATCAGACACCAGTCTTACGACTTCCTCTTGAGAGACGGGTTCTTGTGGAAAAGGCCAAAGAGGAAGGATGGAATGCCATTGAGAGTGGTTGGAGATGCAGAGACCAAGAGTGAAGTTCTCAAAGAGTTTTATGACACTCTTTGGGCAGGGCATAGGGGAGTTTGGGCTACATACTATAAGATCAAAAAACGATATTGGTGGAAGGGCTTGTACAAAGACGTGGAAGAATCAGGGTTGTCTACAAAGACGGACAGGGGCCCAAAGACAGCGGACGGACGGACAGTAGGACGGACGGACAGGACGGACAACACTTTTTGGCGGACAGTTGCGTGTAAAAAAAAATTACGAACCCTAAATCAAATTTTCAACTTACCCCCTGGTAAAACACGTGTGCACGACACGTCAGACGGCTTTCTACGTCACATCAAGGGGCGGGCGCGTGCCTTCGGACCGCGCGCGCAGCATTTGGGGCCGGGCGCGTACCAATCTGGACCGGGCGCGTTCATGAAGGGCCGGGCGCGTTCCAATTAGGGC
>CAXARX010000978.1:0-53629 GCA_963971425.1 Bryoerythrophyllum caledonicum
ATTACGCGCACTACTCCAAGAAAATGACGATCAAATCCAGGAATACGGAAAGTTGGTGTTTACTTTAAAGTTGAGGAATTTGATAGCAATGGAAGTAGTGCCATGAATGATAAACGAGCAATTTTGTAACATTTTGAAATCATAGACCTTGTGAATTTTGTAAATTGCACTTCATTTGTAAATGGCTTTAGTTCAAAACAATGTTGTTTATCTCTGACGTTAATCAAGTTTGTATGGTTTAGCATGTTTTTGAATTTGTACAATGTAATAAAGTGAATGTTCTGTACAGTCTTGTATACGTTTAAATTAAATATTTGATGACTGTAATATGATCTTCCATGATTGTACAACTTCATGCACTCCTGTCAATAAATTAAAATCACTTTTGTCTAATATTTGAAAACCGACTACAATAGTCTGTAGTATCATCAAGAATTTTCTTGTAGTGGAATTTATATCATGTGTTGAAGAATAAAACTTAAACTTTTGTCTCAAACATGTGAATCATAAGACTAAACAATAAAAATCATGTTACTTACTTGCATAATAAATGATTTGGGATGTAACAAAATCTCCAATATTAATGCAACATTATTATTCTTGGTTGAATTATATGTAACTAATTGCGACGGCCTTCCAAAATGATAAGAGATGGCATTCTACCATACAAATTATCCATATTATATCTTAATATGAGTATAAGTTTGCGGAACAAATCATTTCCCATGCTAATTGAAGGTACTAACTTTCCCCAAAAAATCATTAAGTAGGTATAAGTATTGTGTTAATAACGTTTTTAGAAGATGTTTTTAAAACATTATAGTGTTTGACTACTTTCCTTGAGCATTTCAAAAATATTGGATTGTTTACGATTTTTTTGTACGTAAATCAAATTTTCAGTACATGCTCATAGATTTCTGGAAGATAGAAGTCAAATCATTTGAGCCAACCAAATAAATTCACTAAATTGTAATAGTGCCAAAATTGTAGTAATATATTGTAACACAGAAAAAAATTGCCATATACAAACCCAATCTACCCACTTTATGCAATTTTTACTTTTATAGAATTCATGGAAATTGCAAATTAGTAATTTTATGTAGATGACCCATCATGTAAACTTGATTGAAGTTGACATTGACATTTCTACATGTCGGAAATGAAATTTTGGAAATTAGAGTATGTCAAGTTCTCTCCATTAGGTAGGTGCTTGATCCAGAAATGTGTACGCCCGACTCTGCTCGAACGCGCCAGAACTAGCCCCGTCGCGTACGCACGCAACCCCATCTCGTATGCGCGCAGCCCCATCGCAACCGCGCGCAACCCCCTCGCGTACGCGCGCAGGCCTGTGCGCTTTAGGCTCACAACGTGCGCGCCCGGCCACATAGAGTACGCGCGCGGTCGTCATTGTGCGCGCCCGGCCCCAGATGCTCCGGCTCCAACACTATAAAAGAACCATATGCGGACACGAGGGTACTACAAGTTAAAACTACATTTAGTGGTGTGGTGATTGTATGGTACAATAGTACCGTGGCTTAAAATATGTATTTGGAGTTGAGAGTGCCCATTCATGAAGGCACCACATTGAAATAAATAATTTTAAGGTTGGACCACCCTTGTACAATTGTATTCTTTCAAATTCTTTCTACCTCAGTCCTTAAAAGGCGCAAACGCTCCCCACAAGCACGGGCGCCCGGCCCCTAACTGCGCGCGCCCGATATGCAGGTGCGCGCGCGACCCACAACGGTACGCGCCAGGCCCGTAACATTGCGCGCCCGGCCCCTAACAGTATGCGTCCGACCTTGACGCGTACGCGCCCGGCTCTGATATGCGCGCGCTCGGCCCTGAGTGGTACGCGCCCGGCCCTGACGCGTACGCGCTCGACCCTGATATGCACGCGCCCGGCCTTTAGGGGTATGCGCCCGGCCCTGAGTCGTACGCGCCCGGCCCTGATGCGTACGCGCCCGACCCTGATATGCACGCGCCCGGCCCTGAGGGGTACGCGCCCGGCCCTGCATGAACGCGCCTGGTCCAGATTAGTACGCGCCCGGCCCCAAATGCTTCGCGCGCGGTCCGAAGGCACGCGCCCGCCTCTTGATGTGACGTGGAAAGCCGTCTGATGTGTCGTGCACACGTGTTTTACCATAGGTTAAGTTGAAAATTTGATTTAGGGTTTGTAATTTTTTTTTACACGCAACTGTCTGCCAAAAAGTGTTGTCCGTCCTGTCCGTCCGTCCGCTGTCTTTGGGCCCCTGTCCGTCTATGTAGACAACCCTGCGTAGAGCAAGTAGTGGCCATGCTTCCAAATGTCGAGGCTCGAGGATACTTTGGTCCTCGTAGAGAAAGACCCTCTAAATGTTGCAGTTTGTAGAGTCAGTATTCCTCCGGAATGCAGTCAATCGTCACTTAATGCTTCCAAAGTAAATCACTCCGGTTTCGTTCCCACAGATCTATTGATCTTTTCAGAATATCCAATAACAACTAAACTATCAATCACTTGTTCATAGGCTAGCTATTCTATTCACATACTTACTACGGATCTCGATCCTTCCGGATTTCGGAATTCATACAAAGCTTGCTGGAAATGGTTTCCGGGATTTATACTGTGGTTTCCGGACCTAGTTTTCGGATAACGGGAGGGTAGTTTGTTTTATCTTTGTTCCTCCTCAGAGAAGCTTCCGAAAGGTTTAAACGAGTGACCGGAAGGCCACTGATTCTGTTTTGTGTAAGTGGCCGGATTCTCCACTGCCTTGTGGCTTTAGGTGGCTAGACACCCACTCTCCCTACTCCGCTAACCGGTGATTGGTTTTTGCTACTAGACCTATGCTCTCATAACATCCGGATGGCCTTCTAGACGCGGTCACGCACAGACAAGTCCGAACTACAACGACGTTCCAGTAAGTACTGTTGTGATTCTCCGGAGCACGTGGCACAGTTTACTAAGAAGACTCCTACTATCTAGACTTATATCACGCTTTTTTCTTATCGTGGGGATAATCTCCGGCCTCGACCGGAATCCGGGTTCACACGGATTCTTCTGTGCCCTAAAGATTACCAGGAACACCTCTGCAGTTCATCTCTTCCCCTCCTGGCTTCTTCCGGACCCTGGAGATTATCAAGAACACCTCTACAATACACCTCCAGCTCTTCCGGGCGTTCTCCCAATGTAGATCCCAACTGGCTCATTCTCAAATAAAGCCAAGTACCACTCACTTCAAAAGAACTTCTGCACAACAATTCCTACCACAATGGATCTCTTCCCTCACAAAGATAGCACTTCTTGTCACAAGAACTAGGTAGCAATTTTAGTAATAGGTCCAAAAATATATTCAACGTAGGGAAAACAAGATGATGAGTTTGCTAACACTCATCTACTAAGTACTAACTAAGTTTACTTATCCTAGTCTTATCCACTCCGCAAGAAATCCGGAGGATCTTATCCCTAAAAGTCAGGAACTTATCCCAAAAAATCCGGAAAAGTGAATCTTAGATCTAAAATTCCCGGGTCCGGATTCCCAACATCCGGAAAAATTGTTGAAGTCTGGAAATTTACAAAATGTCTTAGTTTCCGGGTTAAGTAGTCGGGTGCAACTCTGAGCCCTATCGTTAATCGCTACCTAACCTAGATCACTCAACTGCTCCTAATTCTAATCCTAAATCTACCAAACAGGGTGATCCAACGTTCTTGAATCTTGGGCTGGTATGCCTTATGGATCCCTCCACTCTGGCCTTGCTGGTCTTCTTCCGCTGGGATGTCGTGGTTGCCGTCGGTCTCAGCGATCCGGATCCGGAAGGTGGTGCCGGTGGTCCCGTCTTCGGAGTTGGTTCAGTGGTGGTCTCCACCATTGTAGCATGCGGTGCTCCAGCAAAGCCCTGGAACCTCGCGCTTCGGCTTGGAGGGTCTGTCGCCAAACGCCGAGCAAGCAGAGGCGTTGACTTCTGACCGCTTGATGATGGAGGAGTAGGTGCAAGTTGGATGGGAGTGGATGTCTCTTCCGGACTTACCTCCGAAAGTAACTCTGTCTAGTGTTTGTTCGTACATGTGTTAGTCTTACCTGGGGGACTCGAGCTCATAAGTGCAACGGTCTCCGGCGGGGTCATGATTGCCTTCAGCTTTCCGGAAGGCTCCGGACGTACTCCCAAAGATCCGGCTTCATCCAAAGTGGTCCGGACTCGGATTGGAAGCGACCGGTCCTCCGGTGCGTGCGTACTCCGGGTCTCCGGTCCTTCCGGAATCCGGAGTCAAATTTGCCACTGTTCCTACATCCGGCTCCATGTCTTCTCTATTTTCCTGCTGTGGTCGTGGAAGAACCTGATGATCTGGACCATGCTCATCTTGTCTTCCTTCTCCAGCTAATCGATGAAAAGGAGACTCCGGTTGACAGTGTCAACCGGAAACACAACAGCTGATCTTACCTCGGCCAAGGCGTGGGCTAAGGCGTTCGCTCGATCTTCGGCTTCCTTCCGCTTCACCTTGACTTCCACTAGAGTTGTGTCTGTTTTGTCTAGCTGCTCAGAGAACTGGTCATGACACTAGATTATGACCGCCTGCTGATCCTCCAGTACTCGAAGTCGGAGTGTGTTTTTTCGGAGCTCTACAATCGCTCTCGGTATGTCGACCAACTTCTCCACCTCCAGCTCCTTCCAAATACCATCAAGGATGTTCACATGCCTTACCTCGGACTGACAAAGGAGGGCTGCCCGCCATCCCACGTGATGGATGAGCTCTAGCAAGTCTGGTCCGGTGACTCCTATGAGTATCGGTGGCTCCGCCGGCACCAGACGACCTTCTCGAGGAGCTGGCCTAGGGTTCCCGTGATTTTCTTGCGTACCCGTGGGCTGGCTCGATGTAGTGGATCCCGGCGCCGACTCCCTCTGTAAAGACCTGCTCCTTTTTTGGTGCTCGAGAGCTGTCTCTGCTGCTGAAACTTTGATGACCTCCATACTTTCTTTCTCAGACGCTGGCTCCGGACCGCCGTAGGTCTGGATGCTCAGCAGCTCCTCGTACTCGTCTTGCTCTTCCGGCGTGAGGATGTTGTGCCGAGCGTAGAGGTAAATGAGGTAATTGAGAAGGGCTGTTCCTGCTCACTTCACCTTTTGGAGGCCTTTCACCATCCGGGTGATCATCTCGCTCATAAGCGAAGCCCAATCTACTCTCAACTTCCCTCTCACTGATCCTAGAATGGTGGTGGCCTATTTAGACAACACCTATTTTGGCTTCTCCGGGTGAAAAATGGGATTTAGGAACCTTACCACAATCTAGGCGTCTTAGTGCCGCAAGTTGCCAGTGCTATACCCTTCTTTTGGGTCGGCTTGTTTTGTGAACTAGTCACCCAAGATCTTGTCACTCCGATCCGCCGTCTTTACGTCTCCGCTCGTAAATGCGTAGGTGTGTTGCCATTCTGGTACACCCCAGGTTTCGGGGTGAGCGCGGATCGTGCCGTCGTATTGGTTGTCCAGAGTTCCGAGGAGCTCCACCACCAACTTCACGTCCTTCACACCCCACGCAATGTCGAGCAGTCTGCGGCACCCCATGTAGCTGACGTAGTGTTCGAGGACCGCTAGCTCCTCCGGATCTTTCCGTATAATAGAAGTCACCCGTTGCATCGTCGGCTCCGTTGTAGTACCTCGTGTTGTCTAGACGGATCGTTCATCCGCTGTCTTGATAAAAATTCTTCCATCACGTAGATATTAATACCAGTGTGGATATGTTTTGATTACAGCTAGCGGTTAGATGAGGTAAAAAGGTTTGGTCGTGGCGAAAACCACGATTTGAGGATTTAGGCAAGTGTTAGTATGTAGGTGCTGCACCGTTCTTGTCACTGCTCAGGGGGGTAGGTAGCGGGTTGACTGGTATTTTTCCTGCCTCACTAGCGAGTCAAGCCATGGGCCGCCCAACCACTCGACGGACTCGATCGGGTTCGAACCCGGACCGGCGGCGGCCACTGACCACAACATTTCCAGCCAACCAAGTCCACGACTTGGCGATCAGGTTGTGCAAATCAACACCTTTATACGTCCGTACCATCAGTTATCTTACGATAAGTTTTATTTTTATTTTTATTTAGTTATTTTTTTATTTTACTTATCTTGTTGGTTGGAAGGTTTAAGTTTTTTGTCTTCCAATAAATAAAAGACTAGGGGATTTTATATGGTTGAAAGTGGAAAGGATAAGAAAGTAATGAAGTACCTTGTGGGGTACTTTGGGTAGGGTGACATGGGCTGGAGTGCCCACGTCCACTTGAGGTGGAAAAGTTGGAAAAGAGATTCTTTAGAGAGTGTGTGTGTGTGTGCGGGTGAGAGAGCAAGGGTTTGGAGCAGAACTTTGACTGTATGTAACTCGTTGAGCTTGAATGATGTGGAATTGAAAATTTGTGATCTTGTTCCTTGTTTCAAGAGCTTTCGATACTCGTTTTAAATTTTGAATTCAGAGTTGTAGAAAAAAAGTTATTGAGGTTTTAATTCTGTGAAAACCCGAGCCATCCATTGAGGGGCAGAGGTTTCGAGGAGCCACAACTTTTTCTGTAGTTCTCAATTTGATTTGAAATTTTGAGGGACTGTGCATCTTTATCTTAGCTTTATAGAAAGATATTACAATTGAGATTTGGAGTTGTGAGCAAGAAGTTATAGAGATCTGAATGAATAGGGGTAGGCAAAACTTTGATTGTCCATAACTTTTGGACAGTAGTTTAGAATTGTTTGAGAATTGGAAGGTGCGTGAACCATGGTCATAGCTCTTCAAAAAGTTATTACAATTGAGATTTGGAGTTTTGAAGAAGTTATGAGCGATTGAATATCTGGAGGGGCAGAACTTTGAACTCGTATAACTTTCGGACACTAGTTTAGATTGACTTGAAATTTGGAGGAGTGTTAGTTGTCTGAATTAGCTTTCCAGAAAGCTATTACACTTAGTATTTGAAGTTTTGAGTCATCTGTGTCACTTGTTTGAAGGTTACAGCCTTGGTGAAACTTTTCCATTGTGTTTTTAAACACTTCTTTTTAGTTTCTTAGTATTTTTGAACACTTGAAGACTTTGGAGTTGAAGGATGGAGGAATTGAAGACTTGAGGCTTGAAGAGAAGAGAAGATGGAGACAAATGTGTTGTGGCTTGTGGTCCGATTTCTTTTTTTGTGATTCCAAGCCAGCTTTGGAGGCTAGTTGTATTTCAATTCTGTTCTTGTAAACTCTGTTGCGGCGAAGTGGGGTTAATTGCCCACACGGTCGTGTTTATGTCGTTCCCACCGGTGAGGCACGTTTGCTGGTCACCGTGGGTTTGAGTTTTAGGAGCCAATCTTTCGGACGGTTTCAGCTTGTGGTCTGGCCGTCCCGTTTTACCCGTCCGAGGCCGTGGTTTCTTATCACCCACTTTTACCCTTAACCCTTTAGAGCCACCACAGGATAGGCCAACGGGGAGGAGTTTGAAGACTGAAGACTGAAGACCGAAGATTACAAGATTTGACAGAACTCCGTAGCAGACTGTAAGAAGTCGCAGCCAGATACCTCGCGTATTCTCAAAGCGCGCTCCTCTCTACCCGACAATGGTGGACATGGATTTAGTGGTGGAATGAACACGCACTTTATTCACTCCGGCCTCCTTTAGAGACCGGAGTTCCTCTTCTTTTTAGTCTTTTGACGTAGAATATGTCTGCCTTAAATCTAGCATTACAATGACATCTTTGGGCTCCACAAGTGCATGGAAGTAGTCATGGAGGGACCGTGTTTTTTGTGGATTGTTGTGGAGCACCAATTTTAGTAGATAAAGAGGGATGTAACATATTTAAAATATTGTGCAATTAATGGAGGTTCAAAACTTGTCATTACACACTTTATATATTTGTGAACTAAATATTATATTCTAGAGTGAGAATCCAAATGGTCAATTCTAACTCTAAAAACCAGGCAATAAGCAATTTTGCCCTCACCAAATAAAAGTGCACTTGGGTACAACGGCAGCCATTGAAAAAAAAATGTCGAAATTGCAAAAAAAAAGTTTTTCAAAGAAAAAAAAATTGAGTCTGTACAACAATATTATGTACAATCATGGTTGTTGATATTAAAAGCGATTTTTTGGCATTTTCAACTAATTTGTAGTGGCCCTTTGTTAATACTTGATAAATGTGTATTTAATTTAGTTGCACAATATTTCAAAGATAGATTGTAAGGATTGTAGTATACAATCACGCGTAATCACAAAAAAACATACTTTCTGCAAGGGTTGGCAGTTGATTAATAGATATTCTACGTAGTACATAATCCTAACAATGGTAGAAACTAAATATAGATGTTTCTACAAATGGGCTTAGCACCAATAGTAAAAACACCTTTACTCTATAGGATTAATGACATAACGTCTTACATTACCCTTAGAATATACTACTCTTACACATACACTATATATCAATTACCATACACAACTAGTATGCTCTCATAAAGACACACTATTTACTCCATAGAATTTAGGGCTGCTTGCAAACGGTCGTCATCGATAGCTTCGGTTTGCATTGCAATATATTGTAGTATGTGAGCCTAAGCCGATTGAAGAATGCGAATACTGCTTTCAACGTGCACTCCACATACATTGCGCTTTCTCCACCCGCAGGCCCCAAACATGGTTCTTTCCGGTGTGTCTATTGATGAAAAAATGCATGCATCTTTCTCTACCCAACTATGGCTCTCCCTAGATGGCTCCCAAGAAATATCCATGCAGTTTGCATACCGTTATGCAAAAGACCCATGTCCATCAACAACCCTCCTTCCAATGACTGGCCATTATCAACAAACCTTTATCTCAAGTCTCCATCGGTTTCTTCCATCCTCAATCACTTTCCCTTCATAGAATAGTACAGCGCCTTCTATTTCTGCTCGATCAACACTCAAGGCTACAAATTATCGGCAACGGATATCGGATTGTGGATTAAATGGTGGAAATGGGTCGTGATTACCTTTAAACATTGCTCCTTCTTCGGCTCGTTCCTCAACATAGTTGCGTTCTGTTTGTTGTGCCCTACGCACTGCTTGATTAGGGTGGAAATTTGTTCCCACTAGGTTCCGGAAGTTAACCTAAAAATCCGGCAAAAAATCAAATAAAATTAGTACTAGAAGGTTAGAAAGATAGATTAAAAAAGTAGGGAAGTAGAATCAGCAAATAAGACAAATAGGGGGTGGGCAAGTTCATTAAAAGCTCTAAGAGAATGCTTAATCCAGAAGGTCCAGATACAACCGGATCCGGCAGAAACCGTTACGACCAGAACATTTCGGAAGTATCCAGGACCGAAGGTGTGAGCCGCAAAAACAGCTCACGGTCTCGAATGGACCACGCATCATGTGCGTTAAGGTTAACAAATAGTAGAAATGCGTTATCTCATTGGATTAGCTCATGATTTTTTATCAAAATGGCCAAATAGCCTTTTCTTACACTAATTCTTAAAATAGGAGCCACATTATGGCAACCAAGAATTTTATGAAGTTAACCAAAAAAAATAAATAGAAAGAAAAAAAATGAAGAAAAGGTTAGGAAAACAAAAACAATAGAAAAGAATTAGAAATAGGAGGAGAAGAATTTACCTCCTACCGAGTCGGGGACCGCAAGTGGCCACGGTGAGGAAACCACGGAAAGAATTAGGAGAAGAAGAAGAATGATGGTGAAGAGAAAGAAAAAAGAATGAGGCTTTAAAAGCCATTAAAAGAAATAGTAATAAGGGGTCCAAAAGACTTGGGCAAAACCCTCATCAATCACTAGGTAAATTAGTCATTACCTCACTCAAGGGGAATTCAAGCTAGGTAGAGTAGTTAGATTTAGCATCCTTGAATTAGCTAGATAGTTCACTTATTGGTGACCATGCGCACACCATGTGGCATAAGGTTAAATTATGAGATTTAAGCATTCCTTGATTAGTGGGACACCCACTTTTGTTAGTTCAAGGGTGGCGCGGAATTAATTAGTTATAGGTTAAGAGTTTTTTTTATAAAGAAGGTCATTTATGGAGGAAGGAAAAGGCGGTAGGGAACGACCTTGGGAATGCAAGGGGAGCACAGGGCTTGGAGGTTACCCCCTGGGAGAGGCTCATTCGTGCAAGGATTGTGATGAGGAGACTGTGGAAATGTAGGAGAGTGGACTGGAGAGGAGCCGGAAGCCCCGGCCGTAGGATTGAATTTTTGGGTAGCCAGTAGCGAATTCTAGAGAGATTGGGGCGATCACAAGAGAAAGAACACAAAGATCACGACCGGGAGGAAGAGCCGAGCATCACGAACAGGGCGATCACAAGAGGAAGAACACGAAGATCACGACCAAGGGTAGAGGGTGAATTGAGCGGAATCAAGGAGCCCCTTCTCTCCCTCAGACCTGTTCATCAATTCCTTGTACATGTGATAGGAAAGAACCCTAACTTTGCTATCTACAACCATTGCACAGAAGCGCTGCCCAAATTACAATAGAATTAGGGTTTTTTCATCAACCTAACAAAAAACCGGTTTTAATATAAAACAAGAAAATAAATGCAGCTGGAGGTACATGCATGGTATGATGTTCGAGTAGGACTCCTTGTGTGAATGTATATGATATGCACGGGATATATGCTGCATGGTTAAAATAAACGTATACGTGGGTGTTGCACTGCTGGTCGTTGGGCTGTGAGGCCAAGGTTAATCCGGATGGATAATTGAACATTGCCATTGTGTTATGCACAAAAAAATAATAAGGATAGGAAAAGAAAAACATAAAAAATGAAGTTATAACCAAGGAAATAATGGGGGTATAAATTCTGGATCAAGAAAGGAAGCTTGTCTGCTGTCAGCTGCTGTCACAGTCGCACTTTGGTTCAAACTCGGTCTTTGAGGGTCTATTCAAGTTCATAAGGCTGGGCTGAACCCATCTAAGCTAAAGAACGTTGAAAACGGAGCCTTGGGACAAAACTTATGTGTGTTTGTAGTTTGGGACCAACTTAAGGCTGAATTCAGTCATCACAACATCATTTGTTCACAAAAATCTCAAGTAACCACAACCTCAACCGCTATGACCTGCGCGTGGCATGTATGGTTAGTTCAATGGTGATTGCATACGGGGTTGTTTCCCGGTTTAGGGTCTTGTATTCAAGATAAGCCACCCGCTAGGGGGCGGTTTACTTGGCTCACAGAACGCAATTCGGTAACCATAAATGCCATCATGAGTGCAATGGCAATCCGTACACTTACAAGGGTATAAAAGTAAAAGGCTATTTTTGGTCATCTCCCACTTCTTTACTCGCTCTCTATCTCTTTCTTTTTCCCCCCTTGCTTCTTGTCTTCTTGATTTGGTTAAGCGCGGAAGTATTTCCGGTGGAGAGGGTATGGCTCAGGTCGGTGCGTGTAGGTGTAACCGGAGAGATTGTGAGGTGATAGTATTTGTGTAGACATGGCGGTGTCGGGTAGAGAGGAGCGCGCTTTGAGAATACGCGAGGTATCTGGCTGCGACTTCTTACAGTCTGCTACGGAGTTCTGTCAAATCTTGTAATCTTCGGTCTTCAGTCTTCAGTCTTCAAACTCCTCCCCGTTGGCCTATCCTGTGGTGGCTCTAAAGGGTTAAGGGTAAAAGTGGGTGATAAGAAACCACGGCCTCGGACGGGTAAAACGGGACGGCCAGACCACAAGCTGAAACCGTCCGAAAGATTGGCTCCTAAAACTCAAACCCACGGTGACCAGCAAACGTGCCTCACCGGTGGGAACGACATAAACACGACCGTGTGGGCAATTAACCCCACTTCGCCGCAACAGAGTTTACAAGAACAGAATTGAAATACAACTAGCCTCCAAAGCTGGCTTGGAATCACAAAAAAAGAAATCGGACCACAAGCCACAACACATTTGTCTCCATCTTCTCTTCTCTTCAAGCCTCAAGTCTTCAATTCCTCCATCCTTCAACTCCAAAGTCTTCAAGTGTTCAAAAATACTAAGAAACTAAAAAGAAGTGTTTAAAAACACAATGGAAAAGTTTCACCAAGGCTGTAACCTTCAAACAAGTGACACAGATGACTCAAAACTTCAAATACTAAGTGTAATAGCTTTCTGGAAAGCTAATTCAGACAACTAACACTCCTCCAAATTTCAAGTCAATCTAAACTAGTGTCCGAAAGTTATACGAGTTCAAAGTTCTGCCCCTCCAGATATTCAATCGCTCATAACTTCTTCAAAACTCCAAATCTCAATTGTAATAACTTTTTGAAGAGCTATGACCATGGTTCACGCACCTTCCAATTCTCAAACAATTCTAAACTACTGTCCAAAAGTTATGGACAATCAAAGTTTTGCCTACCCCTATTCATTCAGATCTCTATAACTTCTTGCTCACAACTCCAAATCTCAATTGTAATATCTTTCTATAAAGCTAAGATAAAGATGCACAGTCCCTCAAAATTTCAAATCAAATTGAGAACTACAGAAAAAGTTGTGGCTCCTCGAAACCTCTGCCCCTCAATGGATGGCTCGGGTTTTCACAGAATTAAAACCTCAATAACTTTTTTTCTACAACTCTGAATTCAAAATTTAAAACGAGTATCGAAAGCTCTTGAAACAAGGAACAAGATCACAAATTTTCAATTCCACATCATTCAAGCTCAACGAGTTACATACAGTCAAAGTTCTGCTCCAAACCCTTGCTCTCTCACCCGCACACACACACACACTCTCTAAAGAATCTCTTTTCCAACTTTTCCACCTCAAGTGGACGTGGGCACTCCAGCCCATGTCACCCTACCCAAAGTACCCCACAAGGTACTTCATTACTTTCTTATCCTTTCCACTTTCAACCATATAAAATCCCCTAGTCTTTTATTTATTGGAAGACAAAAAACTTAAACCTTCCAACCAACAAGATAAGTAAAATAAAAAAATAACTAAATAAAAATAAAAATAAAACTTATCGTAAGATAACTGATGGTACGGACGTATAAAGGTGTTGATTTGCACAACCTGATCGCCAAGTCGTGGACTTGGTTGGCTGGAAATGTTGTGGTCAGTGGCCGCCGCCGGTCCGGGTTCGAACCCGATCGAGTCCGTCGAGTGGTTGGGCGGCCCATGGCTTGACTCGCTAGTGAGGCAGGAAAAATACCAGTCAACCCGCTACCTACCCCCCTGAGCAGTGACAAGAACGGTGCAGCACCTACATACTAACACTTGCCTAAATCCTCAAATCGTGGTTTTCACCACGACCAAACCTTTTTACCTCATCTAACCGCTAGCTGTAATCAAAACATATCCACACTGGTATTAATATCTACGTGATGGAAGAATTTCCATCAGGACAGCGTACATAGGTTTAATAGTGTGGAACTACTCCCCCCCTCTTAAGGGTAGACACTATGTAACCAATAACTAGTAAGCAGAAACCAAGGACCAACGAGAGCCACATGGCTCAGTTCCAAAGAGATGCTCTGTGAAGGTTATATGTGAAGGTACCAAATCATTTTGGGAGAAATTGATTATATTTGAGTTTTGTTTGTGTAGAAGTATAGACATTGCATGTTGGAGATCAATCTTGTTGAATTTTGAGAATGTCTTCTAAATTGGATTATTGGAATTTTTGAATGTTTTTTCAAAACTTTTCATAGAGAGGATAAAGGTAGTAGCTCTAGCTCCAACGGCAATGAGAAAGGGGGGTCAACATTCCATCTAGAAGTTGTAATGTCATTGATAAGTGGCTGGTATATATAATTGGTTTTTATTGCTTATAGGAAAAATCTGTCATTACAATATTTGAATTGGATAAATTGGATAGTAAGATTTTTGTTTATGTAGTCACGTGGGGGGTCTTTATATGGTAATCCTTTAACGCATATTATGTTTGGTTGAAATCTGGCATCTTTTGGTTCTACATGTGCATGGAAGTAGCCATGGAGGGACTCTGCTTTCTTGTGGGTTCTTGTTGAAGGTTCCAACGTTTCTTTTGTATAAAACACTTGGATTTGTTTGAGGATACTATTAGTTTTTATATTTTCCATACCGCTTTATTGTGCCTCTTGACAATCAAGGAGTGTATATGATGGTTTTGGCATTAGAGGAGTATGTGTAGCCATGTGTCCGGGTCCTTGAAGGTGCATATTTGGCATGTTCTTGATGGAAATTGTTCTATTCCAAAGAAGAGTTCTTTGCAGGCATTTCCCATATATTGTCCAATACAAAATTTGATAAGGCATGTTTATTTTGAATTTGTAATTGTGGGTTTTTTCCAAAAGTTTGTAGAGCGTTCGTTTTCAATGTTATAGTTACTGGTCCATTTATCTTTGTTAGAGAAACTTTCTGAGATTAAATCAAGGTTGTTAATTTTATTTTATTTTCTGAAATATATGTTTAAAATCCAATGGAACCTTTGTCCGGGGTGTCTTCCATAAAAAACCAACTATCTCTTGAATGTAGTATGGGGTAGCATGGACATGTTCATTCATGTATTTGTCATTTCAATGGGATTTACCTAGTCCTTCCATAGCTAATTTATCCACTTGTTTGTTTCCTTTTATATTGACATGTGCTCTAACTTTATGGAAGGTTGTAATTTGTGTGCAATTTTGTAGGATTTGAACCATAGATGTAAATATAGCTTGTTCAGAATGGTTGTTGTGGAGGGTAGGGTGTGTTATTTGTGTGATTAATAGATACAGGACGTTTATTCAATCTGTAAAGATGTGTGCAGGTTCATTAACGTATTGTGTAGTGATAATTTTGAGGGTTTTTATTGAGGGCCATTATTTTCTTTTCAAGGATCTTTGAAGACCATGTAGTCTTTTGAATATTTTTATTTCTTTGGTGGAGTTATATGTACCATATCCGACTTTTTCTTTAGCCAATCTCCTGGGCTAGCTTTTGTTGGTTCTTTCAAGAAACCATTTGTATAGTGACTATATGCGGGGGAAAATATTAAGGGGATTTAGGTCACAATATGTGGAGAGGAGGGGTTGTATTGTCTTAGTATATCTAAGTTGGAACAATTTTTTGTTGCGATTCACCAGGGTTTTGGAAGTTGTAGGTGGAGCTATTACTGTATATAGTTGGCGTATGTTGAGATTATTTATTACGTAGGTAAGTGTGGAAAGTTGTTCCGTGGTACCAACATTATTATTTTGATGGTGTATTGTTGCAGTTTGTAGAGACAGTATTCCTCCGGAATGCACCTAATTGTCACTAAATGCTTCCAAAGTAACCGCTCCAGTTTTGTTCCCACAGAGACCTAATGTTCTTCTCCAAATATTACCCAAAACTAAACTATCACATCAATCGTTCATGGGTTAGCTACTCTCTTCACTTATATATTGTAGATCCGGATCCTTCCGAAGTCCGGAATTTATACAATGATTACCGGAACTAGGTTCTGGACAATCGGTGGGTAGTTTGATTATTCTTTGTTTCTCCTCAGAGAGTCTTCCGGACGGTTTAAGCGAGTGGCCGGAAGGCCACTGATCATGTTTGGTGTAAGTGGCCGGATTCCCCACTGCCTTGTGACTTTAAGTGGCTAGACACCCACTGCCCGGAACTTATAGTGACCGGACACCACTCTCTCTACTCTGCTAACCGGTGATTTGATTGTTGCTGCTAGACTTAGACTCTCATGACATCCATATGGTCTTCAAGACGCGGTCACACAAAGACAAGTCCGGACTACAACAACATACCGGTAAGTACGATTGTAATTCTCCGGAGCGGAGGTTACCACTCGCCAGGGGTATTCGGTCTAGATCTACGTATCAAGCTTTTTCCTATCTTGGGGGAGAACTCCGGCCTTGACCGGAATCCAAGTTAACACGGATCCTTCCGCGTCCTAGAGATTACCAGGAACACCTCTGCAGTTCATATCTTCCCCTCCTAGCTACTTCCGGACCCTAGAGACTACCAGACACACCTCTGCACTAGCCCTCCAGCTCTCCCAAGCGATCTCCTGACACGGATCTCACCAGTTTTTCCCCCTAGCGAACAATGTTATCACTCCACTTCCGGACGAACATTTACACAATCACACCTACAAGAATGGATCTGTTACGCACAAAGTCTACACTCCACACCGAAAGTACGAGGAAGCAAATTTGGTAAGAAGGTGCGAAGTATATTCAACGTGAGAAAAACTAGATAAGGGGTTTTCCCCAAAATCCCACTATTAAGTACTAACTAAGTTCTTTCTAAAATTAGCCTTCTATTGCATCTATTGGAAATTTGCTAGATCTTATCTAAAAGATCCGAGAAATCCGGAAAAGTTCCAGATTGGATCTCAGATCCTGTAATCTCGAAAAAGTTTCCGGCTTCGGAATTTCTATTCTAACTACAAAAACTGGCAGTCGACTCCGCCAGCAGCCGGTTGCACTAGAGCCCCATTGTCCATCGCTGCCGTTCTAGAATTAATGCCTAAAAATGCTACACCTAAACTAACCTACGTGGGGGCATCCGGTGCCCGATTTCTCCCACTTCTACGCAAGGGGGAGATCTCCACCGGAGCCCGCTGCTTGCCCTTGGCCTTCTTCGCTGTTGTCGGCGAAGAGTTTGCCTTCCGGGTCAATGGTCCAGCCGCGGAAGAAACCCTTGCCGCCGGAGTTCTGGAATCCGGAGGTGGAAGTAGCTTCTCCAATGAACCTTCCGGAACTGGAGGTGTTGGTTGTTCCGGCCCGGAAGATGTTTAGGTCTCTTGGACCAAGTCCCTGTAGCTTTCGGAGGGACTCCCTCTTCCGGACGCCAGTCTCTGGGACACGGACTTAGGTGGTGCCTGGGGGTCGACTTTTGCCGGAGGATCTGGTAGGCGCATGGTCGGTGGCGTCAGCAGATCCGGAAGGTTCTTCAATATCTAACCCGTTCTAGGGTTGGGAGATACGATGTCTTCTGCCGGTGCCCGAGGCGACGGAGTATTGAGGTCCTCCAGATTCGGTAAGGTACCCGGAGCTAGAGTTGACTTGGACTGTGGAGGTTCCCGAGGGGCCGTGGTCCGATCTGGGGTCATGAAGTCTTCCGGTACTTGGGCTGCCTGGTCTTCCGGAACCACCTGGGTAATGTTGTCGACCAGAAGCTGCATCCGCTCCCAAGTCTGGCCCATCTTCTCCGCTTGATCCAGGAGAAATCGGAAGATGTTGGTCATGTTCACCTTCTTTTCCTTCTCCACCAATTTGGTGAAGACCTTGCTCCGGTTTACCGTATCCACCAAAAATTTTAGGGCCTCCTTGACCTCCGTCAAGGCGGTGGCCGATGCATTGGCTCTTGCCTCCGCCTGTTTCCGGGCCACCACTGCCAGCACTATCTCCTAGCAAAGGTGCACTACCTTCTTCTCCAACTCCGTAAAGGATTTGTACATGGTGGAGACCTGAAGGTGCAATGCCTTCATATCACCCTTCTTGCTCCGGAGATCCTCCACCTGGTGAATCGCGTCTTCCAGCCGGTCGACTCCCAGACTCCACAAGACCTCTGCTACGCCGGTTGTTACAATGTAATTGGTCTCCTTAAAGGCTGCCACTCTCCAGCCAACCTCGCGCAGGAGGTCATCCATTTCATTCAATTGGGCCTGGAAGTCTTCCGGGTTGAGCTTCCTCCTCTTCCAGCTGGCTTCCTCTAACGGCCCAGACTCGTCTTCACTAGACGATCCGATGTACTGCGGATGTCCGGACTCTCCGGCACTGGCTCCTTCCTCGAGGCCTTTTCTGGTCCTCCGGTCTTCCTCCGGAGTGTCCGCCGTTGCTGGCTCAGTACCTGGCTCGACTGCCTCTTCGGATTCTTCATCTATCTCTGCCCCTCCATACTTTTGGAGGCTGAAGATTTCGTCATACATCCTCAGCTCAGCTTCCGAGAGTTGTTGGTGGTGGCAATACAGATAAACCACATAGGAGGCCAAAGGAGTTACCAATTTCTTTACCTCCTGGAGGTTGGCCACCAGCCAGTTGATCATCTTACTCATCAGGGTTCCCTAGTCGACCAGTATCTTTCCCCGGAGTGCCTCAAGGAAAGTGCACGCTTACTTCGCGACTATCCGCTTCGGCTTCTCCGAATGGAAGATAGGGTTTAAAAACCCTTGCACCAGTTTGGCGTCCTGGTGCTTCAAATTCTGGAAGTTGTACCCCTCCTTCGGGTCGGCTTTCCTCTCGAACTCCTCCGCCAGAAATTCGTCTCGCCGTTCCACCACCTTGGTGCGGCCGGCCCGGAAGTCATACGCTTGTGCCCATACCGGAACTCCCCAGAGTTCCGGATGGGCTCGCAGCAAGCGTTTGTACTTGGAGTCCATGGTGCCTATCAGTTCCCGAACGTATGTCTCCTCCCGTATGCCCCAGGCGACTTCGAGAAAGCCGTCGCAACCCATTGTCTTCAAGCTCTCCTTCATGAGGTTGTAGTCGTCCGGGTCTATGGGGATTTCCAAAAGAACTCGTGTCAAGGGCGGAAGCGCATCGGCCGGCTCTTCGTCTCGCTTCCCGCCCCCATCTCTATCTATCCTCTTCTTCTTCGCCATAGGGACCGTCTTCATTAGGTCTACCTACTTCCTCACATTCTCTCAAGGTTGTCCCTGCACGCACCGACCTCACAAAAACCCTCCCTAACAGACACACGTCCGTTCTAACCGTCGAAACTACAAATCCTAACGGCCAGCGGTTAAAAGAACGAGAGAGAGAGAGAGAGAGAGGGGAATGGCAACAGGCAAAGAAGAAAGGAAAAGAAAGAGTTTTTCCTCGCGTCACAACCTTTTGTAGTCTGACCGTAAGTACGGCTCATGATGACAGCTGATAGTGACAGCTCCGAATGACAGTTCCGGATGGCAGACTATCCCGGAATTCCGTTAACTACTCCGGTTGTTCGTTTCGCAGCTTTAGGCTTAATTAGGGATTTTAGTCGGGTCCATCCGTCTTTATTCTTACAAACTGACTATAGGTTTTATTCTAGCACATACTATCGTATCTTCTTAACTAATTCTTTTGTTTTTGCCGGATTTTAGGTTAACTTCCGGCACCATGTGAGAACAGATTCCCACATGTATGCATTTGTATGGTAGATGGCTCAAGCCTAGCTTTATTTAATAATTAAGGTGGTGAAGGGGGTTCTTCATATGGTACCAAGTCTACCTCAAATAGAGCAATGATGTGAGCATCTCGGAACGAGCTTGAGTATGGGTTAAAGTTTTGGTATCAATTGTTGTCGGGTGTGATAATAAGAGTGGACATAGAGTTTGGATCATTTTGGGCGGCAAATCTTGCCCA
Organism: Bryoerythrophyllum caledonicum; assembly: GCA_963971425.1. Taxonomy (NCBI): domain Eukaryota; kingdom Viridiplantae; phylum Streptophyta; class Bryopsida; order Pottiales; family Pottiaceae; genus Bryoerythrophyllum; species Bryoerythrophyllum caledonicum. The sequence goes on from CAXARX010000978.1 coordinate 19,179, forward strand.
ATGTGATGCTTTTTGTCTTTCTTCTATATTTGAGGGTGTGCAATACCATTTTCCAATCCATTTGTGGTCAAAGGCGTTTCCTAGTGAGCCAAAAAATTTGTCTCTTTTGAAAGGTGAATAGAACTTAGTGAGTTGGATGGAGCATGTGACTTGGGATGAAAAGCACAAGTTTTGGATGTTGAAGGATGAGATTAGCAAGTCTAGAATAGGCATAGATTTTAGGATGAGCTATTTATATCTTTGGTATAGCCAAACTACTTCAGCTTCAAGTGGTTGAGCTATTGGCTCTATGTTTGTCAGAGTTTGTAGTTTGTTATGGTATTCGTTCCATAGCCATTAGAGTCTAGTGACGGGAATAGTGATTAGACGCCTTGCGTTGTCTTCATATATGTATGCAAGGTCTTCATTAATTTTGAATTGTATTGCTTGATGTGTAAATGTCTTGCTTGATGTGAGAATTTTTTTGGGGGTTGCATTTGATTGTGTGTATATTGACAAGGGGAATGATTATGGGTGGGGTAGCAGATCTTGAGTCACAAATTTACTCTTGAGGGTGGTGTGCTTGAATGATTTTGAGTAGAATTTATTTTGGGTGTTTTAATACTATTGTGTTAATTGTGCAAAATTATGGGTAAAGGTGTTTTGATCATGTCATGGGAAGAGGTTTTGTTGGGGTAGCTGTTTGTTGTAGGTATTGTTATTGTGTTGCCATTGACATAAATATTTGGTATTGTTCTTTACAATTTTATTTGAGTCAATATGTTTTCTATATTTATGGTCAATAACGAGATTTGTGGGGTACATAGATGGATTTGTGAGGATGTATATTGGAAAGGGGGGGAAGGAATGGAATCTGGATGGGGTGGATTGGAGAGGCAAATTGGCAGGGGTGTTTCTAGGTTGGATGTTGGTACGTCAAAGGACTACCATATAAAGATCACCCACTATACCACAAATACAAATATTACTATTGGATTTTTCAAATTCAAATATTTTAATGGCACATTTTCTCATAAGAAATTGAAAATAATATCAGTACATACCAACCACTTATTAATGACATTGCAGCTTTTGTATGAAAAATTGATCCGCTTGTTGTCTTCTGAGCTAGAGCTAAACTTACTACCTTTATCCCCACTATAATGTCTAAATAAAAAATTCAATATCCTTATTATTCCAATAAAAAAGGCATTCACAAAAATTAACACCATTGCTATTCAACATGCCATGTCCATATTACTACATAATTAAAAACTTGAAAATAATCAAACTCTCCCAAAATTATATGGAACCCCTTAAAACCTATCAAAAGTACAAATTCAATCTTTACATGTTATCTTCTGGAATTGAGCCTTGTGGCTTTGATTGGTCCTTGGTTACTGGTTATTGGCTACTAGTTACTGATTAACGGCTTTTGGTTACATAGTGTCTATCCTTGAGAGGGAGGAGTAGTTCCATCCTACTAAACAAATATCCGGTGGACATGGTTTTAGTGGTGGAACAAAGAGACACTTTATTCACTCTACCTCCCATTAAGGACTAGATTTCTTCCTTTCCTTCTAAAATTGGTGTTAAAGGAACTAATATCATGCTCAACATGGTGGTTTAAAATTCAGACCTTCTGTAGTGCACAAAATTGACGTTAAGAGAAGTCAAAGTTTGTTGTTTCTTCCAGCATAAGAAAGAAAATCAAACATTTTTCTCTATTTCAAACACTACAATCTTTCAATCCGAGCAATCAAAGTTTATAAAAGTTTGTGAACATGTTATTTAACCCCTAAAGGACCACGACCACTTTCGCTCTAAAACCAGTCCAAAACTGCCACTGCCAAAAAGAGACATGAAAATCACATTTTAAAGTTAATTTTGGATTTTCAACTGTGAAATATTAAAATAGACTTCTATATAAACATGCCATATTATTTTGGTTGCAATCCACCGCATGGATTGATAGATTTTAGTGTTTGAAGTCAAAACAATGGTTCATTTTCTTCCCTGCGTTGAGTAGATCAGCAGACTTTGACTTCACTTTGTATCAAATTTTTGCATTGTAAAAGGTCTGAATCTCTTACCATTGTCCTAAGCATGATTTTATTTCCCAACACACCAATTTTTAGAGGTTAAAAAGGGGTGTAACATATTCAAAACAAGTGTGCAAGTAGTGGAGGTTCAAAAATTGCCATTTCACGTTTTATTTTTTTGTGAATTACGTATGTATTCCAATGATAATCCAAACCGTCAATAATAAGGTTTTTATCACATATTGTTGTTGAAAAAATAAAAAGTGAAAAATATGAAGATCTCTAGGTTTTATGTAGAAAAGATGGAGTTTTTTCCCTAGTTGCCCGACAATGTGTGAAAATGTTTGACTTGGAATAAAATGCCTTTTTACACTAAAGACAAGATTTTTTTTTGAAAATTTCCATAAAAAAGAAATATTCTTTATATGTGTGAAAAATCTCAATGTCAACAGAAACTTTTGTAAAAAATTTTGGAGGTGCCCGGTGTCCCCACTTTTGGCTTTAAGTGGTACTAACTTTCAAACCACAAATCCAAAAAATAAAATAAAAATATCTCCATGAAGCTCTTATCAGAGGCAATCTAGAATGAAAATTTCAGAGAAAAAGGATTTTTTTGTCAAATTTTAGGAATCTGCCCAAACTCAGAAATCCCCCCGAAGGAGACTTTGGTCCTTTAGGGGTTAAGGAGTATAAATTGTGATCGTACGATTCAAATAAAAAATACAAAGTTTTGTTTCCTTCTCCACTCTTTACTTAGAATCAACATTTTTGAAATGTTTTTTATCCAAAATTGTCAAGGAACTTGAGGGATAAAAAATGCATAGAAATTAACGCTTTTACTTCATCTTTTCAAATTGATTTTCTTCTCCTAGTAGAAAAGGCATAATGATTATACCCCGTTTGGATTTTAGATCCCACAATTTTTTTACATTCCTACATTTTATTAGAAATTTGCTTTCCTAATTATGTGGCTACTTTCCATACCTCCAGCCATTGCAAGTCCAGTTTTCTTATTCTAAACACCTCCATTAATTGTGATTTTTGGAGTGCAATGACCTACTAGTAGGCACACATAGATTCATAAAATCATTATAATGTGTGGGGGAAAAATATTCCACTATCTTGAGTCAAAGTTTGCCAACCCTATCGGCCCAAGGAAGAAAAAAACCATATTGTCTTTTTCAATTGCATGTATCCATGTGGTCATAGTTTACAAAAACAATTGAGTGTCTTCTTGTAGTATTAAAATCAAAGATCCTCCGGTTCAAAACTCAAAAAGTAGTTCTAAAAAATCTTGCAACGTCTCATCTTTGAGAGGCACTTTTGAGGTGTTTTTGGTGGAACATAGTTTTAGTTCCTTTAGAGGTTGACCCTTAAATGTCAGAGGGTGTCACCGGTGGCCACAACATTCTACATGTATGGTGTCGTATTTAACCCCTATGTGCCCAAGTATACGTGGGGCGTATGTTTTGGATTTTGGGCATGTACCTTTGAGTAGAAAAAATACTCCAATTCTTATGAAAATTTTGCATTGACCTTGATGAAATCTATATGGGGAACTTTTCAAATATGATTTTGGACTTTTGATTCAAAAGTTATTAGCCTTCAAAGGTCAAAATGGGGAGTCTGGACTATAGGGGCAGCTATGTCAACCAATGCAATTTGAGGAGAAAAATGGGGCAAAATTTTGGGACAGAAAGGACAAGGAAGGCGGGGCAACTGAAATCATGGATGGGGGGAAGACTGCAGGGAGTCCCAGACTTCTATGCACAAAGTCCAAGTGGAAAAAGCTTTGAAAATTATGTTGAGAATTATTAAAATAATTAAAAAAAATTAGCAAACAATGAGGCGTCAACTGGCATGCCAGCATCCCGGGCCAGAAGAGGGCTTGCCGAGATTTCTCTTAAATTTTTTTTTCCTCTAGTGGCAAGGGCTGTCAGTAGCGGGTGGCCAATTCTTTTTCCTTTCTTTGTAATTTTTTTATAATGATTTAAAAAAAAAAATTTAACAATTATACCAACCGCCACTATAGCACCGCCAGGGTTGTCTATTGTGTCGTGACGGGGACAATTTCCGTCACAATGTCAGGATGTCACAACACAATTACGGCATGACATTGTGACAGATCATGGCTTTACTGTGACGGGGCCATTTTGACGGTAGAAAACGCAATTTTCACATTTACCTTTCGAGACACACGTTGGATTTAGAAAGGAATTTGCATGCCACATGTGCAGACATGTCACCAACTGCGGTAAATTCATGTCGTAGTAATTTTCAGCATGGGTTGAAAGAGTGTCCGAGCCAATCCGCGCCTCACTCCGTTATCGAAGGCTGTCCGCGGCCATTCCGCGTTCAGTCCGCGGCTAGTCCGAACCAGTGTTGCTTGTAGTCCGCGGGCAGTCCGCCGCTGTCCGCGGTTGTACGTGGGCTGTCTGAGGCTATCCACGGCTACGTCCGCTGCTAGTCCGCGCCCCAACCGCGCTTGCTCCATTTGAATTTCAGTATAAAATAGTGTCGTTCCAAGGCGATGGTGCTTAATCCTGCATAGTGGCTTTGAAGACCTTGGATTCTTTGTACAAGAATGCATTGCTAGAAATCCCATTGCTGAGGAGGGAATTGCTGACCCCTAGTTGGCTCTGAATCACGTGCGACGCCATGCCGCGTCGGAATTTTGTATGGGATCTATGGTACAAAAACATGGGCAACGCTCCTTCAAGAGCACCACGATAAGTGAAGTGTCGATTTTGTTCTCATTCCATGGTTTATAGAGCCGACAGGATGTTGTCGCACATGGGGTACCGTCATCCTAGTTATCTAGGTCGTGACGTCCAACTGTGTAGCATGGTGCCTCCACATGTGCATGTGTTGTTTCAAGGTTGTGATGGGATTGTTCCTAATTGTCCTGATGCTGCCAACAATGGACCTTGTCCCCAACAACATGTTGATGACGAGAATGAGATTGGAGTGGAACACTTATTGACACAATCTGTGGTGGATGACGTGGAGCAGATTCAGAACTCCCAAACAAGTCGTGGCGTGGAATCTGTACACTTAGACAGGGAACCTCGAGAGCTACGTCAAGCGACCTTGCCTGAGGGCTTCAACATTTCCAAAAGGCAACTCTTGGACAAGGCTTGGTCTAGTGATTTCTATGAAGCGAACATTCCATTCAATATCATTAGGCACCCTGCTTTTGTAAAAGCGGTTCAAGAAACTGCACTCGCACGAATGCCCGCCTACCATCCACCGACCTACAATGCTATACGTACGAAGTTGTTGACAAACAAAAAAGCTGATGTACAAACGGCTATCAATGTAGCCATGGGTAATGCTATATCAAAATATGGCGTTACAATATGTAGTGATGGCTGGGACAACGTTCAGAACCGACCTTTGCTAAATGTTGTTCAGTCATGCACAAAAGGGGATGTTTTCATAGGCACCATTGATACATCGGGAAATTATAAAGACCACTTTTATGTTGCTTCTCAAATCCGACCGTTTCTGCAAATGGTTGGACATGCAAATGTTGTCCAAGTATGCACGGACAATGCTCCAATCATGGCGGCCGCATTTTGTGACATCATGCAAGAAATTCCACATCTCTATGTTCAAAGATGCGCTGTCCATTGCTTGGATCTTTTACTGGAAGATTGGGGCAAAGAAGCTTGGGTACAAAGGATTGTTAAGAAGGCAAGGGTTGTTTGTTTATTCATCAAGAACCACCATGCCCCACAAGCAATATTTCGAAGGTTATCACCCGATCTTTCTATTTGTTTGCCCAATGAGACACGGTTTGCAACAAACTTTCTCAAGATACAACGCCTCCTCCAAATTCGCCAGGCATTGGAGCGAATGGTGGTTGATGAAGACTGGCACGCTTTTCTAGCGGTATTGCGGACTCAAAATACAAGGGCACATGCAAAAGGCCTTTATGCACGTCGCGCTATACGCTCGGATGGATTTTGGGACGTTTATGTGAATTTCGAGTACATGGTGTTACCGGTGGTACGTGCTCTTCGTGTGTTTGACGGCAATGCTCCCGCTATGTATCATGCATGGAAGGTCATGCATGAATTGGGGATCCATGTTCAAGGATTTCGCAATGCCCCGTTTTGCTTGGAACAAGATTTGGCAACAAGGGCATTAGATGCCTTTAACGCAAGGTGGAGGCTCATGATTACCGACCTTCATTGGGGGGGGGCTATGTTGAATCCTTTTTTGCGTGGATGGGCCCCGTTGCACGAGCTTGCGAGACCAATCTTGAATGGTGTTCTTCGGAACCTAGTTACGAGGGAGGATGATCTAGGTTTGGTCCTCAATCAATACCAAGATTTCATTGAGAACAGAGGGACATTGCCCAATGGCTTAAGTTGAATGGCGTGCATTCTGGTGATGAAAGCAATGGAGACAATTCTGATGATGCAAATGATGATGGCCATTATGTCGATCATGATGGACTTGGTGATTTTGACATGGACGCTGGTACTTTTGATTCGGACGATGAAGATAGATGGTGACGGTGGTGAGGGTCACCGTGATGGGGATAACAGTTTGGATTATGACGGTCTTCACTTTCATGGTGATCGTAGAACTAGAGATATTGGTGTTTTTGAGTTTACCAAAGGTGAAGAACCACAACATGTTCAATTGCCATCTAACCTTCGCGGGGATGATGATGGGCCGTCATTTGGACAACTTTGTGCAGGACAAGGACTTTGGCGTGAACAGAAAGGGGGCGTTCACCACCAGGCCGTCCACGCAAACGTTGACTTGCCATCCCAGCCTGAAAGTGATTCGTTATCATTTGGTTGGGAAATGCAACATATCCCGGATCACAGGGATGAGGAGGCCACTACACCGGCGGGTGATACGTCTCTTGTGCCATCGACAGTGGTTTGCAATGGCAATTCCAATCTGCCATGTATTACGACTTCAAATGTTCAAGGGTTATCCACGCCTATTGGAGACGTTGTAGTGAATGTGTCAACCACGGAGGTTGATGTACCTCCCCAAGTTGGAATACAAAATCGGCCGATCACCCGTAGTCATGTAGTTGCGGGGAGATTTGATGGAGCGACCACACGGGGGGTCGGTGCTTCATTGGTAGCACTTCAAAACAATTGCCCAAACATTGGACAAGGACGAAATCGCCCGCAATCCATTTGGACGAATAATGTTCATAGTCCAACCGTTCGAAGGCAACCTCTCACTCCAGCAAGTAAGCGAGGTCATTCTGTACGCAGGGGTGGAAGGGTGCTTCTAACAAGTGGAAGAGGGATAGTTCCGTCCTTAGATGTAGACATCAATGCAATTGTTGATGTAGGTAGAGCACTTCCACATTGCGGGGAGGCTTCTACAAGCACCGCAAGTGCTAGTGGTCGACGAAGGACTACACGAGGGAGGAAGAGACGTCGAAGGGATTAAGGAATACTAATGTCATTTGTTGATGAAGCTTACGACCCATCTGACAGAAGACCCAATATGGATGACAATGGAATACGTGACATCGACGGCTCTCGTCCAACAAAGAGGTTGGTTATTGGTCGAGACGATAACTTGCAATTGAGAAGTGCTACTCCACAGTCCGATGATGAAGAGAGCACGGATGAATCTGATGTGGATCCACGGTGCATAGAAGAGAATGACCCAACAGTTCGAGTGCGATCTTGAGTGGATGTCTATTAAATTTCCCATTATGCATACTACGAGATCTATTGATATTCTTTGTGTATGTTTTCCATATGTTTCATAATATACTCTTACTTTTTAATGTCATTATTATTTCAAGACATTCATCTCGCACAATAAGGTACCCAGTAAATTGAATGCAAAAAATATTTAGGAGTTAGCGGACATGGAGTAAAGTGCCCGCAGATATTGCATCGGACTGGCGCGGACAGGTCGTGGAATGCCCGCAGAATGGTGGCGGACTGGACGCGGACTCCCCGCAGAATGGTGGCCGATTGGACGCGGACTCCCCGCGGACTATCCGCGGACTGCCCGCAGACAGGGCGCGGACGAGGCGCGGACGAGACGCGGACAGGGCACGGACAGGTGCGATCCTACGGCCGCGGACAATCGCTGACATGGGCGGACAGGGGCAGACAGGGGGGTATAAAAAGGAAGGGAGGAAATGTTTTTTGCACACCTTCCCGCAAATCCTGGACGCCCTGACGCACTTGCCTCTACGTTGACGGCGGCGTGCGGGGTTTTCAGGGTAGGAAAGTGGTCCTTTTGAGGATGGAGATTACCCGAAAGGGAAATTTTTAGTCCTCAAAAGCATCAGCACAGGTACAGAAGCTGTTGAAGTTGTCAGAGATTTGAAGAAACCGCGTCTATGATACTTTTTAACAATCTCTCATCATCACTATTTTGAAGTGCTTGCATGGGATTAATTGTAGCACTATTTTGAAGTGCAATTAGTTATAGGCGGCATAATCATATTAGAATAGTTAGCTAGTATTAGAATAGCAATTAGAAGTATTTCGTAGTGGTTTAGGGTTGTTTAAAGCATGGCAACCATGCATAGCGGTGGTGGAGGTGGTGGAGGGAGGAGGAATTTAAATGCGCCAGATTTGGGCGCGGGTCCTTCAAAAAGAGCCAAGAAGGCTGCGGATTTGGAGCTAAAAATTTACGGAGACCTTAATCTTTTGGCGTACTTCGGATGGGAAAGTCTATCGAAGCCATGGACATGCCAGCAGGCGTATGAGCACATTGGTTTTGCTCACCTCGACCAATGGTATACTCCGGAAGTTCACGAGGATCATTGCCGAACGAAGCAACTGACGTATGCCAACATTACTTCCGTAGAGATAAAATGGAGGCTTTGGGAGATCTTACAAGCCATCTGGCACGAAACACGTTGGCCAAAGAATACCATTTCTAGAAGAATAGCTGCGATGGTATACGCGGAGTATGTGTTGCACAAGCGGGTTGATTGGTCGACGCTTACTCAAGCTTTGGACCTCCCTGGCAATGTTGAGAAGCATTTAGGCGACGCACTTACATCAAGGTTGCCTATATTATCAATTCCTAGAAATCCCGTGCCGGAGTGGTTTAGCAAAAAGAGTAGTTTGGTTGATCCACCAGGCCAACAGTTGCCAGCGGATCGAGCGATACCAAAGCCCCGCAATCAAAGGAATAATATTGTGCCAGCTGGTGAAGCGCCTCGTGATGGTGGTTCCCAACAAGGCCCCCAGAATGTGGCCCTCATTCAACATCCTCCGGAAGTCCCCCTCGTCTAACAAGATGTGGATCAACAAATCGTTGACGAGATATGGAATCAATGTAGTCCGAGATTGGCGGATCTTACTATCGGACATGTGACGGCAGAACAACACGATCAGTTACGCGGGGAGTATGAAGCGTACAAGGCTGAAGCAGAAGAACGTGCGAAAGAAGCAGAAGAACGTGCGAAAGAAGCAGCTCTAAAAACGGAATGTTTGGAAGCAGAGAAGAACGAGATGGTTGCTAGCATGGTCCAATTGCGGATTAAATTAGAAGAAGCCCGCAATTGTAATACGAAATGTGAAGCAAGTATTTCCGCAATGCAAAACGACATATTCCAACTCCATACCGATAGGGAAACCATGATGTTGGGCACGGTGTTGGCGGCATCACGGGCGAGACAATGTGAGGCTGAGATAGCAAAGATTGCTGAAGAGTGGACATCCAACCACAAACTGAGAACCTTCTTACTTACATCTTGGCCGACGTTGGAAAAAATGTATCCAAGTAGATGGGATGACATGGACCAAGAAGTGAATACTGCCAATGGTAGCATCGATTGGGCGCGCATTCAAGAAGAAGATCACCGTTTTGATATCCATGAGAAGGACAGAGATGGGCAACATAAAATATGGGCAAATGCGGGGACAATGACCACAGAGGATCAAACTTGTCCCATTTGTCAGTATCCATGGGGCCCGGAAGGGTGTTATACGCTCGGAGCATGTGGACATTCGTTCCATCCACAATGTCTCATTGAGCATATGATCCAAAGTCGCTCATGCATCATCTGTCATTCGCCATATCATACCCATCTATATTTGCAATTTAGCTTGAGAGATTTCATGCCGACACATTGGGAGTATCGTCAAGAATACTTTCCAAATTTTGACGTAGGCACTGATGAAGGGAAACCCGTTAAATGGAATTGGAGATTCAACGTATCACATGCAGAGCTGGTTGCAGCAAATGAGGCATATGGCACCTTAAAAGATCCAACGAACATACTACGGGCCGCGGAGGGGTTGTATGCTAACCAACCACCAGATTACAATTTGAAGATGTTTTTCTACAATGTAATGGGGTGGCATTTTGATCGTGAGACACAAACAATATTGCATGGCCTTGGGCCTGCACCACATTACAACTCATCTGGACTGCTGGCGATCACTGGTGCGGAATTCAGGCGTATGTATCGCGCGGTGGAAGAAGTCTCAGAACTACGCAATGCAACGGTGGACTTGGTTGCGGAAAGAACGTATCATCAACCCCGGCTACATAGTTTGGCCCTTGACTTTATCTTGAATGATGTTTCCCCATAAGTCAAGGCTATCGTCGATGGTCTACGGAATAGACAGAGACCGGAAACAGAGGTGCCGCTAGCTTCTTATAGACCTCAAACGCGCCGTAATGATGGTGCCTCCTCGTCGCGCTAAGGGTATAGAAGAAAAATAGTGCGTACTAATTCAGCGTATTTTTTTCTTTAGGCAGATATCGAATAGTTTAGGTTCCTAGAATCGCAAAATCTATTAAATATTTAGTAGAAAAGAGAGATGTAATGTACATGTGTACAAATTCCTTCTTGATTTTGAGAAAACAAATTAAGAAAACTTCGATCTACCGGAAGCACATTTTCCAATTCTCACTACATGTTCTTCTAGAAATTTTCTAATTTCTTCTAGAGTAGACCTTTGTAAAAAAAGAATATTGATGTGCAAGTTGCATATCAAAATCATATTTTCTTGTTTTATTTATCCGCTTATTATTTTTTTTAAATCCTTGAAAGTAAGACTTGACATGGATGTAAAATAATTCCAATAAATACAGTATTTGTTGTTTATTGCGGACAATTCTTTGAATATTTCATCGTTTTTTTCTTCATCTCTGTTCGGCTTGGATTTCTCTCCCTGTAACTTAGATTTAACGTTTAACATTCAAGTAAGACCTTTCTATATAACATCGTTATCATCATTTCCAAGGTGTTGTAACGAATTAGACGAGGTAAAGAAAAGGCAACGCATATCTCATAAATTGGTAGAAGCAGTGGAGGGCTGGCAAATTACAAATTCAGATTTACCATTTGTAGGAAATGAAACCCTTCTATTAATTCCCTAGTTAACAATGTGTGCCATTTTCCCTAATTCCATGACTTTACATGAAATGCTCTTCTTTGTATAGACAATATATGATTTTCGATGTTGGAAATGGCACACCTGAAAATGTATCGTTGCAAATGAAGAACTTCATTGAAATAGAATGAGAAGGAATTAAAAAAATTTGAAATGAGAACCTTGTTCCTTTGGTTCCCTCTCATTCTATTTTAATTGAATGCTTTAGTGATAAATCTCGTCCTCCTTCTCATTCTAACTTAGTTTAGATAGTCATCTGTGATTAATCCTCTTCCATTCCCTCCCCTTCTAATTTTATTCAGATATTATTCATTATTGTCCCTTGATCCTTCGTTCCATGTTCATTCTCCTTCCAATTTAATTGGGATCTATTACCCCTAAGGGCAAGATCCCTTACTTGGCCCGTCCTGCAATCTTTGACAAGGGCGGGTCACTCCCATGACCAAAATAATTCCCCAACCCGCTCAAAGACTTGTTCAATCAACCACTCCCATAAAGAGACATTAAAATCATATTTAAAGCGAAATTTTGGATTCTCAATCATAAGGTCTTGAAATATACTTCTATATGAATCCAAAACCTAAACCCTAAACCCTAAACCCAAGTAAACAATTATATTGATATCCATTCTTTATGTTTTCCATATGTTTCACAAAATACTCTTACTTTATGGAGATTTCCGATTCCTTCAAATTAAGACTAGTAAGTGTTAGGTGTTAAGTGTTACACATAAACAAGAGAATATTCAGTATCGTGAGACTGTTAGCTACTAGTGGAAAGTTTACCAATAGAGCATTAACTGCGTGGGCCATTGCACACTTTCAAATAAACGTGACTGAGATTAATATTGGAATAACAATAGTGCAAAAAGAACACTTCAGTTGACTTGATGTTGGGCACCTCGGTGATTCCAAGGGCTTACAAAAGTCTCAATGCCCTGAAGTGGAGGAAGCCACTTTTACTTGGTTTACAACAATGCAGGAAAATAATGTAGTTCTATTTGATTACCTTGTGGTGGCTGCTGCAAAGAGATTTTGCGCATTACTTCCAAGAGATGCTAACGAGAAGGAGCTTCTATTTTCTCATGGATGGGTGCAAAATTTCAAGAAGAGATATGATATCAAGGGCTATACCCGTCATGGTGAAGACGCGCTCAGGGGACATTTATGAAGAGGTTTTAAAAAATAAGGAATACATCAAAATACTTGATATCTCAGTACAGGCACTTTCTAAACCCGGAAAATATAGATATACAATGCCATGCTAAAAAAAAACATGGACGACAACAGAAAAAAATATAACAATTTATATTATATTTTTAGAGGAGGACTAGCAGTTGGCGCTTGCTTTGCAATGCTTTAGTTCAACCATTTTAATGTAGTTTTAATATCAGAAAATATAAAAAAGAAAGGTAACAACAATCTATATAAAATATAAATATATCTTTGAAATCCATGCATGAATTTTTATAATGTAATAGAATAGAATAGGAAAAAATTAATTAAGTTTTAGATTTTTTGCATTTTAACATGGAATTTAAAAAATGTTATGAATGTCAAATTTGTAATCAAGAGTTTCAATCTTATTTTGGATAAGCTCAAATTGCAACACAAAAATGCAAATTTTACACACCCACAAACTCAACTTGCAATTACAATCTCAAATTCACACACCCACAAACTCAATCTGCAATTACAATCTTAAAACTTGCAATCTCACTTGAATACTTGTAATTTCAATCTCCATAACGCAAATATGCAATTTTGCAACTCCAACTTTGTATGCCAACCTCCATCGAAGTTGATCGATGTCTAGCGTGTGAGCTCCGTATTTCCTGGTGAGGGGAGGAGGGGACTTAGCCTGTGAGCTGCAAACAACGTGCGATAGGAGGTGGCTGACCCTATTGAGAGCCCTCGTAGTGAGCAGATCAGAGGTGGTATGGTGAGGTTTGTGATGCAAAATAGATGTGTTGGATGGCTCAAACGCTAGATCTGAGGTGAGGAGTTTGATGATGCCCTAAGCAAGTGCAGATCTGTGCAAGTCTGTTCTGAAGCAGGGAACTTAGTGTTGGAGCCAGATCTGTAAACACTTAGGCCACATAGTTGACGATCCATCCCAGATCTGGTGCACTGGGGATTAGATCTACAAACCTTTCCATCAAAGTCCCTCTTCCCCAACCTAGGAAACCAAACATCAAAGATCGCGCGAAGTCTACACCAAACGTTGCTGCTACGCAGCTGCGAGTCATCATTGCAGGCTACCCCTCACCATTCCGTGCAATTATTTGTTATCTCATGTGATTATTTGTTCTTAGCATTAGAGTTTATTAGTGCAATAGGTAGATTTGTACACACAAACGCGTGTTGTATTCAGTGGATCAGCTGCAGCAGTAGAGCTACCTGCAGAAAAAACAACGGAGCAGAGGCTCCCAGAAAGTCGAGGCGCACATCACCCAAGATCTTGGCCGTGCTTCAAACACCAGACCTACACGAACATCTCAACTTATCAGCTCAACTGGATTCAGGTACGTTCCTCACCAACTTCCATTACTACCTTTGTTTTTGTTACAGTAGAAAAGTCACTTCTAGCTTACAAACCCTCACCCTTCTCACATGTACACCCTCAAGAGCTAGATCCACCTCCTACTTACACACCTCCCACCACAACACGGAGTCCAGATCTACCCTTATCACGCGGAAGCGCTGCCAACTTTTCTCTAGAAACAAGGTAGAAAAAACCAAAAATTATCAACAGTTAGAAATCCGAATCAGACTGCAACAAATAGCCACGTCCCCATTCCTCTCTAGAAACCCTAGCAGCTCCCCGCTCTCCACAAATCCTCAAACCAGCAACACCTATCACCCCAACCCAATCCACACACACTCTCCACAGAAAAAACAAGCACACCCCCCGCAGACTGATTTGACACACTCCCCGCAGACACACAAAGATACACCCCTGCAGACAGAGGCTACACACCTACCGCTCAGACATCGTACAAGCCCTGTAGACAGAATCCAAGCTTCCCCTGAAGCACACACCCTGCACACAGAGTACAAGCTCTCCCCGAAACCAAAATCTAAACCCCCCCCGAAACCATACTGTGAGCTCCCCCCACAACCTGAACCCGTAGACTACCCACAAGCGACCCCGCACAAAGGCGTTGCGACCCTGCCACTCTGCGAAAAACAAACCCGGCGGCCCTGCTTCCAACGGACTCAAACTGTCTGCGACCTCCCTACTTTGATCTGCGACCTCCTTGTCTTAATCTGCGACCTCCCTTTTTTCTGCGACCTCCCATTTTTCTGCGACCTCCCATTTTTCTGCGACCTCCATTTTTTCTGTGACCTCCCTTTTTTCTGCGACCTCCCACTTTTTTGCGACCTCCCTTTTCTATACGACCCCCCTGTTTATAAACCCCCGCCTCATTTTTGTAACCCACTGGATACGTATACTGGAATACGTACGGATACATATACTGGAATACGTACGGATACGTATACTGGAATACGTACGGATACAGATATTGATATATATACGGGTGCCTATACAAGTATGTATACTGGTACATATACGGGTACAAATACTGGTACCTATACTATTACAAATACTGGAACAAATATTGGGACATATACCTGTACAAATACTGTTACAAATACTGGTATGTATAGTTGTATGTATACTGGTACGTATACTGGTATGTATACTGGTACGTATACTGGTATGCATACTGGTACGTGCAATAATACAAATATCGATACTTATAATATAAATACTGATGAACACACCAATACGAATACTGGTACGTACACTAACAAGAATACTAACACGGGTAATGATACAAATACCAAGACAAATATTGAGGCATATACTAACACAAACATACGAATGAATACTAATATGAAACCAAATAAAACTACATATACACACACAAAGACAACCACACAACATCAACAAAATAGTTACATATACATATACACATACAAAGACAAATACATACAATCAAAAAAACACAAAATAAAATACCAAAGCCACATACAAAAAATTCTAATGAAAGTAAGAATATATACGAATCTATTTGAAATAAATATCAATTTGTTTTTAGAAATCATATTTTTAGACAAAATATGTTTAGAAACAAATCTTTTAGAAAACCCATTATTTCAATATACGGGTACATATACTGATACATATACGGATACATACACCGATGTGTATACTTATAAATATACTGATACAAATACTGGTACGTATAATGATACACATAATGGTACGTATATAAACACAAATACTGATACTTATACTAATGCAAATACCAATACAAATATTGGTACGTGTACTCATACGAATACTAACACAAATACTAACAAAGATACTGATACAAATACCAAGACAAAAATCGTGACATACACTAATACAAACATACAAAAGAATACTAATACAATACCACATAAAACTACATACACACACACAAAGACAACCACACACCATCAACGAAACACATACATATACATACACACATACAAAGACAAACACATACAATCAAAAAAACACAAATACCAAAGCCACATTCAAAAACAAAAAATTCTAAAACAAAACAAAAAACCCATCTACTACAAACTACTAATATTAATTGGAGGAGACATGGAGACTAACCCAAGACCCATGCCGAACATATTAAAAAGACACCCCGCTTCGCACAAAAAGAATGCCAAAACATATTTCATACCAAATACTAATACAAACACCAAAACAAACAATTGTACAAACCACAAAGTATATAGTAACACCGCATATGAAAAAAAGGACTTAAAAGCCACTTTAAAAACCAACATAAACCCACATACAAATAGTCTTAAACATAATAGTTACATATGCACACGGACAAAAACAACCAAGATAAAATACAACCAATCATACATACATCCATACACTACTAAAACAAAAACAACCACAAAAAACACATGGATAAAAAATAAACTAAAGACGAAAACAACTACACCTACTATAAAAATAAATAAACCCACAACTCACACACAAAATACAAACATCCACCTACCCCCAAACCAACAAGTCATTAATAACACAACAAAGCCTTTAAAATACACCACTAAACATATATACCACAAACTTCTACTACTTCTAGGAGGAGACATTGAAACCAACCCGGGACCCATGCCCAATATACTTAAAAGACATCCTACATCACATAAAAAAAATGCCAAAATCTACTTTATACCTAATACCATAAAACTCCAACCAGAATATGAACACATTGCAAAACCCTTCGCACCATTTCTAAAAAACACACATACATTACACCACATACAAAACACTTCCCACCCAAACATTGCCCAATACATACAACAAAAAAATACGCATCCACCACCCCACATCTTATATGCACTAATAATCACTACTCATCCAAGCATAGATGAATGTAACCAACTTCTAAATCCACAAAATTGGAACACAATTACATGGACTAATACACTCCTACAAACCTTACTAACCTTACAAAACCCACCAGAACGACACATTTACACTCCACACCCCTATACTGAATTCCTAGTAGACAACCAAAATATTATAAACCATGAGAACTCAATGCATAAAAGACTATACGACTTCTTACATAGTCAAGACATACCACCCTCAAATGATATAATAAAACTAAAATTCCCTTACCTCCCTAACAACCTCATAAGTGAATCACTAAAATGTCTAGACCCTATACCAGAATACACCCACCCACCCCCACCTCTTCCCTACATCCCTCCTCAAAACCAAAATCAAAACATTAGACCAAACCAAGAAAATACATACATAATCACATGGAATGCCTCCTCACTAAACACTGCCCTTCCTAGCTTACAAGCTCTAGTCGCAAACACAGACACACCACCGGCTCTTATAGTTATACAAGAAACAAAACTAACCGCCACAAAATCTACAAAATATATACAAAATATATTTCAAGACTATAAACTCATCTTTAACAATACACATGCACTTACAAGATGCATGCAACAAAGGAGACCATACACACCGGGCCGCGGTGGCCTCCTTACATTAATACACAGAAAATATACATTCCCCGGCAACATCAACAAAATCCCTACCCCAATGCACATATCACCATACATTCAAATAATTAAAATCACTAATCACCCACTACAATCGTGGTTAATCTTTCACATGTATATGCCATCCCATCCCGAAGATACTAGATTTCTCTTAGATATACAAAACACTATTACAATCCATATTAATAATCATCCCAATCATACATACCTATTATGTGGAGACTTCAATAGAGACATAGCGCTAATTGGCCGCCAAAATGGAAACCATCACACCCCCCCTCAAAACATTGATTACCAATGGCGCCGCTTCACAGAAAACTTAAACTTCACTTACATCAATACCGATACACAATTCTCTAGACAAGGTGGCTACAATTATAGTGATTGGAGTTTAATAGATGGTTTCTATATAAATACAAACAACAACACACAATACACCTCCACAACAAACAAAGATATTATTCTCAATTCGGACCACTCACCCGTACAACTGCACATCCCAAATAACACACTAATTAGTAGAACTCCTACAATCCCAAACAAAGACACTATACGCATACTCAACCCCATCCCAAAAACCAATATAGAAAAATTCAACACAAAATTCTTTGAAGAAAACTCCGTACAAATAGACTCCCTCATAAACACTCTTGAAATCAATAGTCAATTAACACAAGCACAATGGCAAGAAGCATGGCACTTTCTAGACAAACTCATCAATAACATCTCTGATACACTAGAACAAACTTGTAGAGCACACCCAATACCCCAAATGACAAATAAAACCTCTCAACAAGGCGGGTATCTACCCCGCAAACTTTCTAAAACTTGGAAACAACACTTAACCACATACCATACCATACGTAAAATCATTAGAATTGTAAAAAACAACCCTCAATGGCGTAACCACCCCATACACAACGAACTACTAAATATACAACACATCCAAATCCCTACCCCGCCGCCTCCGGACCTTCCCCACGATACATGGATAAAAGATATCGCGATAATTGCAAAAAATGCCAACATACAAGCCCGGAAAATAATCACAAAATACACAAAAGAAAACATTAGAAAAGCCATCTCAAAATACAGACAACTATACGAAATCAGCCCCAAAAAAATTAACAAAAAAGTCTTTAAAAACCTTGAATCCCCACCAATGGATTGTATCAAAGATCAATATAATAATATTCTAACTAGCCCCGAAGACATTGCGAATGAAATATTCAACCAACAAACAAAAACCAATAGACCAACAGTACCAACATGTAATTACCTGCCACAACATACAATAGAATGCACATGTGCAATACGCCAATATCCTTGGCACGACCTGGACGGATATACCCTTGACAAACGGGGCGAACCAGAAATTCCACTACATAAATACCTCAACAGAGCCACATACGACACATGCCTCCAAAATCTTGGAAATAATAAAGCCCCAGGCCCAGACCGCATACCAAACTCAATACTCAAAAACATGCCTCCAAGATTTCATAAACTACTATTCCTATTCTTTTCTCACTGCTATAAACAAAAACAAATACCAAATTCATGGAAAACAAGTGCAACAATTCTACTATACAAAAAAGGCGATCCATCCATGCTACCCAATCATAGACCAATTGCACTAGCTAACACAATATATAAGCTTTTAACCAGTACACTCACCCACATACTATCCTCATACGGCGAAAAATTCAAAATCCTACATGATAGTCAAGAAGGATTTAGAGCGGAGAGAAGTACCGCACGACAAATACAAACTATAATAGCCGCATTAGAAGACGCAAAATTTACTAACCAAGATATATACATACTATACGTGGACTTCAAAAATGCCTTTGGCTCAATTGATCATGCCAGACTTCTAGCAATAATGTCAGACCTTGGCTACCCAAAAGAGGCAACTACACTTGTTGGAAACATCTATTCCCAATCATCTACTTGCTATATCGACGAACACTTTGGGAAAACAAAACCTATACCCATCCAAAGAGGAACTATACAAGGGGACACCCTCAGCCCATACCTATTTATTATATTTTTAGAACCACTACTTAGATGGCTAGAAAGAGGCAATAATGGATATACTTTCGGCACATCACAAGTCACAATAAACTCCGCCACATACGCAGATGACCTAGCCACCATAACTAACAAAATCAAATCAATCCAAATACAACTCCATAAAATTGATAGATATTGTAAATGGGCTGGCATGGATGTGGGAGTTCCAAAATGTGCCGCTACCGGATGCCCAAACAAATCTAAATTGAACCCTACCACTTTCAAAGCCCTAATGCAAACCTCCAACATCAACTATCGCAACCAACCAATCCCTATACTACACCAAAACGAACCATACATATACCTAGGTACAAATCTTGTTCCCTCACTAAAATGGAAAATCCAAATACACACTACAACCACAAAGCTCATCAAACAATGCAAAGAACTAACAACATGCCCAGCCACCATGAAACAAAAAATAAAAATGGTTGATACCGTACTACGCCCAGGTGTGGCATACAGTTTCTACGGTGTACCATACTCTATGCCAGCTATCAAAAAACTTGATAAAAAAATAATAGCCATACAAAAAACCATATGTGGATTGCCAAAATGTATGTCAAATGCAATAACCCAACTACCACATAACCTATTTGGACTTGAAGCTTTCTCCCTAAAAAACGCATACCTCCGATGTATAGGCGAACAACTACAAAATGCTTTAAACGATAAAGGAAGACTTGGGAAAATATATAATGGATTAACTCACTATGTCCTTGCCCAATATGGTGGCGCTGAAAACATACCGAGAATTAAAAAAAGTGACTGCATAAGATCACCAATAACACGAACATTCTTCTTATTAAAACATATAGCTAAAGCCCACCTTAAAAGTACGCTCCCGAACTTCCTCACTAATCCTACAACACTAGAAATACTATGGCGCCAAGAAACATTAAATCATAACACACTCAATGCCCAACTCTCCCAAAAGCTTCTACAAAAACTCCTCTCAAAAAATATTTTTGAACTAAACCAAATTACCTTACCTAACGGTACACACATCATGAACAATGAGGACTTCAAAACCTACCACTTCACCCCATCTAAACTAATAAAGAGTGCCCTAAGTGTTGCTAAACAACTATTTTGCCACATAACATGCCCCACTATATGTCATACTCCTTGCAACATACACCCATACTCTCATACACTTAAAGATCCATTCATCACCCTCAACAATCACATCATCCCAAGAAATATTCCCACACCAACCAATCCCCCTAACCCTCCACATACATACCACCCCCGCCCCCCAACATACATCCCCAAAAACCCTACCACATACCCCATTAATAATATCATAAACCATAAACATATCCAACACACAGACACAAATAACATACAAAATACCTACACAAAATACCTATGCCAATGGCAACACAATGATAATACATACAATAAATGGCTCCCCCAAAGAGACCTTTTTCCACGACACGACACTAATACCTCCACACATAACACTGAAAAATTAAAACAATACTACCAAAAGATCCAAAACAAAATATACTCAGATATCATCCTTGCCCACCATCCACAAGAACAATTTTCAGACTCAAGGTCCGTAACGCCACCCATAATTATCCCACTTTTAAACATCTACACAACAGAATGCAACCCCGAAAATGATATCCTTACATCCTCAAACACAATTCAAATAGATAACAATCAAGCACATCTATACGAAGAAAACGGCCGACATTTACACACCATACCCATTACCCGGCTCCAATGGTTATGGAACCAATATCATACAAAATTACAATCCCCTACAAACATTGAACCAACAACCCAACCCTTTGAAACCGAACTAATATGGCTTTACCAAAGATATAAATATCGAATACCAAAAATTGACCCCCTCAAAAATGCGCAATACACAATACCCACCCCCATTTTAGACTCACTAATATCATCCTTTAACATCAAACACTCATACTTTTCCTCCCCGATCACATGTCCTATCAAACTAAATAAATTCTACTCACCGTACGAAAGAGACAAAATATTTGGATCCCTAGGCAAGGCCTTTGAACACAAATGGATCGGAAATGGAATAGCTCACCCCCACAACGAGAAAGACATAGAACAAGCCATACATTGGGCTAGACTTGCCGCCAAACACGATCCAAATAACACAAAAACAATCATCGTCACACCGAACAACAATTGGTACCAAAACAACAACCAACATTCAAACCCATTCCCAGATTCCCACATCATTGCATTATTCGAAGCAGACACAATACCATACGAAGAACCTAATATCCCACCCGAGCTAAAAAAACCCCGAATAGAGCCATCTACATTACAAATACTATGCGTCCATCATCAAAATCAAAACCTGGGCTCCCTAGAACAACTTGCGGAACTTACCTCCATAACATACAATCTAGACATACAACGACCATACACAAAACCGGCCCCACCAACACCCATACAAACCCCCGTAAACAAAAGTAAAAAATGGTCAAAATTAAACTATGACAACAACACATTAAACTACTCCGTCATACCTCCCCCTCTCCCAGACTACCCAACTCATACCACACCAAAATTTAACCCCGCATACAGTTATTACACCGACGGCTCCTTTAAACCACCGGAACAAATTAGCCCGGGCTCTTGGCGAAGAGAAAAAGCTGGCTATGGCATATATAATTCTACCAAAGAAATTAAACTAGCCAAAAGACTCCATGGACTACAAAATATCCTCAGAGCAGAACTCATGGCCATTCACAAAACACTACAAATCATCACAACAAAATACAAAAATGAACCTGCACATATATTCACCGATTGTATAAATGCACTCTACCTACTAAACACTCAAATAACACACCCAACCCTTCACAACAGTCACCCCGACCAAACCATACTAACATCAATGGTACAAATGTTACAAAAACGTACACAAATCACAACCCTTCACAAAGTCAGAGCCCATGCCAACATTGATGGCAACGAACAAGCAGACAAACTTGCAAAAGAAGGCCGAGAAAAAACACACAAAAACGCCAAAGACCCTCACGAACATGCTCATGCCACCCCATACTACTTTCAAAAAGAAGATTGGCCTTCCAAAGAAGATACCCCCGACAAAGGCCCAATTAGATTTCTGGGCAAATATCTCAAAAAACAAGACCTCTACAACAACCTGGATACAATCTCAGAAAATATTCCTAACATAGAAAAATGGACTAACAATAACGACATAGACAATGAACTCTCTACAAACTTTTGGAAAAATCCCATCATCTCAGACTCACAAATAACGTGCCTCATCAAATTCCGTACGGGTCAGTACATGGGAAACGCTCGCAAACAACTCTTCTTTGGAATAGAAAGATTCCCATCCATAACATGCCCCATATGCCCCTCAACGGACCCCGACACATGGCTTCATGTGCTACTCAAATGCCAAAACCACCACATACACTCCCTAATTGTTAAAAGACATAACAAAGCGGTATGGGAAGTCCGAAAACTAATCACCTCCTACAATAAATCGAGATGTTTCATACTTATGAACGCCGGCACTTTTAATAGCAATCCACAAGAAAACACGGTCCCCCCATGGCTACTTCCATGCTCATGTATGACCCAAAGATGTCATTGCAACGCTAGGCTCAAACCGGACATTTTGTGTGTCAAAGGTTTACCATACAACGACCCACCACCCGAGAACATCAACCAAGACTACACCATTCAATTCATCGAATTTACATATTGCAACGATAGATTCTCCCCGGAAACAATACAAAACAAAATAGATAAATACCAACCCCTCATAGACGACATCATTGCCCTCGGCTGGAATGTGGACCCCCTTATTGTTATCACATCCGGCGCTCGTGCCACCACCTTTATCCCATCTATGAAAACTCTCGAAGATACCTTCAAGATACCCATTGATACAATTAAAACTACCTTTAAAAATATCAACACCATCGCTATTCAACATGCCATGTCTATTTTACTGCATAAACGCAAAATCGAAAACAACCAAGTCCTCCCTGATAGGCAAGACCCCCCTTAGGAACTTCGCCACTCTGTCTCTTCCTGATTGGCTGCCTGTTTGGTTTTGTTTTTTGTTGTTTAGTTAGTTTGGTCGTGGTTGGTCGTTGTTGGTTGGTTTCTGGCTACTCGTTACATAGTGTCTACCCTCGAAAGGGGGAAGTAGTTCCAATTCGTTAATTCCTTGTCCGGTGGGCATGGTCTTAGCAATGGAACGAACAGACACTTTATTCACGCCGGCTCCCTTCGGAACCGGCGTTCTTCTTCTTTGCCAACCTCCAAGCTCACAACTCCAACTTCACAACTTTTTCACTCGAAGTTTACAACTCATAATTTACAATTCAATCTTTTAGTGTTTAACTCAGAAAAAAAATTGAGCGTCCAATTTCTAATCAAAAGCACAGATTGCAACACACAAATGCATATTTGTCACACCCAAAAACTCAAGCTAATGCTTTGCAACGCAATAGTCCAACCATTCTCATGTAGTTTTAATATTACAAACTATATTTTAAAAAAGGTAACATGATTTACTGCGTGGTTGGCTGCACCGTACCTATAGTTTACTCCAAGGTTGACAACGCGATTGATCGCTTCGTCGTTCACTGCGCGGATTATGATTTTAGCAGTATGATGGTATGTGCCCAGAAAGATAAAGTACTTTTGTTGGTTAATAGTTGTTCTAGACATCAAGTGCCTAATGGAGGTTTAAGATTGAGGGTGACTCGAATAGATGAACAATGAATCAAAGTTTTGTAATTACATCCATTATTTCTACAAATGTTATGTATTTACCTTTTAAATTCTGCTAAGTGGTTTTTTGTTATAAGTTTTACAAATCATCGACGTCACAACTTATAAGTATTATGAGTTACTAGTGCCTAATAGGAATTTACACTACGGTGGGGAACTCCACCAGCCGGTAAAGAAGTCTCAGCCAAAATTATTAGTATAAATCTTTAGGACATTGTTAGTTTATGTGGACAATAATTAGATGAAACTAATAGAAATGAAATGATATTTGCACATTAGACGAGTGTGTAAAAGAAATTTCAAAAGATGTCAGTATAAAAATAAAAATAAAGATTAGATATATCTCGCCAAAGATTGATGTCCAAATATAAGGTCAAACTAGGACAAAAATATTCTAAATAAATTATGTATCATAAATATAAATTATTTTAAAACTTTCCTTCCCGCTTTTTGCCATATCATCTTGTCTTTTCCTTCTAATTTCTTCAATGCACCAGCTCTTAGTAGATGGAAAATCATTTTTTTGAATAGTTTTTAATTTCTTTGAACAAAGGATGGATATCTCCCATCTACTTAACCCCTAAGGTACCAAGACAGTTTTACACCAAAAACACTTCAAAATTAATGGATTCTAGTGCAATGAATAAAGAAGGTAACAAAAACTTTGATTTTTAGTTCTGACCGTAGGATCTCAATAAAGGCTTATTAAGTAATACATGTACAAAATTTCATAAACTTTGACCGCACCGATTGAAAGATTATAGTGTTTGAAGTCAAGCAAGATTATAGTGTTTGACATGAGACTTACTCCATGTTGATCACATGCATGCCAAATATGAAGGCCAAAATATCTACATATCAAAAGATTTTTGACATCTACCAACATGCATAGTTGTGAGAAACATTTCACTGCTGCCAACTTTGACACCCTCCCAAGGATTCAATTTTTTATTTTTTCCCATGATATTTTGGTCATAAGACCATCTCTATGTTGATTATACATGTGTTTAATTTCAAGTCCAAAAGATCCACAAAAAAAAAGAAACAAATCTAAATCTACGAACATGTGTAGTTGTGAGAAACAATTAGGGAAACCATTTCACTATTGCCAACTTTGTCACCCTCCTTAGGTCGGAAAATTTGTTAATTGACCATGAAACTATTGGCATAAGATCATCTCCATGTTGATGATATGTGTGAAATAATTCAAGGCCAGAAGATGAATACACATAACCATCTTCAAAATCTACCAAAATATGTAGTTATGAGAAAAAAAATTTAATATCCTTTTTTGTATTCTTCACGTGGCCTTGGAATTTGGCACACTTATTATAAACATAGAGATGATCTTGTGCCAAAAATTTCAAGGTAAATTAAAAAATAATCAGCCCTAGGGAGGATGTCAAAGTTGGTAGCTGTGAATGGCTCACAACTACACATCTTGGTAGATTTTGAATATCTTTTTTTGAATTCATCATCTGGACTTGAAATCTGGCACACAATTTTTTAACATAGAAATTATCTTGTGCCAAAAATTTCATGGTAAATTGACAAATTTTCAGCCCTGAGGAGGGCGCCAAAGTTGGCAGTAGTGGAGTATGGAAACGTACATAAGCAAAAAATTCGAATTATTTTGGGACCCCACTGTACAGCGGGCCTAAGTGTTAACAAAAAGAATGCTCCCAACCCCTAACACTTCTCGAGGTCTGATTGTAAAGGGAACGTGGGAAATATTTAGAGGCGTGCGGACAAGTTACTGAGTGGACGCGGAATCTGCGTCGGACTGGTCGCGGACGAAACGCGGACTGATCGCGGACTGCCCGCGGACAGTTGCGACCCTACGGCCGCGGACAGGCCCGGACATGGGTGGACATGGTCGGACAGAGTGCTAAAAAGGTGGAGGGAGGAAATTTTGCAGGCACACTTTTCCACGAATCTTGGGCACCCTGACGCACTTGCCTCCACGTTGACGGCGGTGTGCGGGGTTTCCAGGTGGGAAAGTGGTCCTCTTGAGGACGGAAATTACCCGAAAGGGGATTTTTAGTCCTCTAATACATCAGCACACAGGTACTGAAGCTGTTGAAGTTGTCAGAGATTTGACGAAGCCGTGTATTTAATACTTTTTAACAATATCTCAACAGCACTATTTTGAAGTGCTTGCATGGGATTTATTGTAGCACTATTTTGAAGTGCTATTAGATATAGGCGGCATAATCATATTAGAATAGTTAGCTTGTATTAGAATAGCAATTAGAAGTATTTCGTAGTGGTTTAGGTTTGTTTAAAACATTTTCACTATGCATAGCGGTGGTGGAGGTGGTGGAGATGGTGGGGGGAGGAGGAATTTAAATGTGCCACATTTGGGCCCGGGTCCTTCAAAAAGAGCCAAGAAGATTGCGGATTTGGAGCTAGATATTTACGGGGACGTTAATCATTTGGCATATAGAGGATGGGAGGATTTACCGGAGCCATGGACTTGTCAACAGGCGTATGAACACATTGGTTTTGCTCACCTCGACCAATGGTATACTCCAGAAGCACACGAGGACCACTGTTGATTAAAGCAATTGACATATTCGAATATTACCTCCATTGAGATAAAATGGAGGTTTTTAGAGGTTTTACGAGCCATCTCCCACGAAACACGTTATCGATCAAATAACATTCCGAGAAGAATTGGAGCAATGATATATGCACAATGTGAGTTGGGCAAGCAGGTTGATTGGTCGACGCTTGATCAACCTTTGTACACTATTGGTAACCTTGGCGTTCATCTAGGCAAAGCACTTTCTTCAAAGCTACCTGTGCTATCGATTCCTAGAAACCCCGTGCTGGAGTGGTTTATGCGCGACAGTACTTTGGTTGACCCACCTAACGAAGAGTTGCCAGCGGATCGAGCAAATCCAAAGCCCCGTACTCGAAGGAGGTGAAGGTGCCTCCTCGTTGTGCTCCGGATACGGAATGTAAATAGTGCGTACTAATTCGGCGTATGTGTTTCATGACGTGGATATCAAATAGTTTAGGTGCCTAAAGTTGCAAAACCAATTAAATATTTAGTAGAAAAGAATGATGTTGTGTACATGTGTACAAATTTCTACTTGATTTTGAGAAAACAAATATAGAGAACTTCCATTTACTGGAGGCACATTTTCCAAACCTCTCTACGTGTTCTTAAAAAAACCTTCTGATTTCTTCTAGAGCACAGAAGAAGAAGAAGAACACCAGACCCCTATGGATTGGCGTGAATATAGTGTCCGTTCGACCTACCTTTGATGATATGCCCACAAGACATAACAACAGTGGTATAGGACTACTAACCCCTCTCACGGTGGACACTGTATAACAGAAACCAAGAACCAGTACACTATAAAGTGATTGTTTGGGGTGTATTTTGTTGTATAAAAGTAGAAGGTTGGTTTCGTTGGTCGTCACATTGTTGACATTGCCAGGTTGTTTGGAAAATACATGGTTGTGTTGTAGCGGTAGTCCGGGTTCGGTTCCCGTTGTTCTCGTTTGAGCATCGCTACGATCATCCAGCGCTATCGAGCTAGAGGGGTAGGAAATTCCAACAACTTGGGCCCCTATATTGTGACAAGGTTACTATTATAAATAAAGGTGGTTATATTTCACTACTTTTTTGAATAGTTGGATTTATGGTGGTTGTACGCCTGTTGGTAGTGGCTCTCCACTTTCTATTTTTCTTTTGTGTAATATTATGGACATGGCATGGTGTATAGCAATTGTGTTTATTTCTCTAAATGTATTTTTTATAAGTTTCTTTGGTATTTTGAGTTTGGTTTTTAGGATTTTCATAGGAGGGATGTATGTAGATGCTCTGGCACCTGCTGTAATTACTATTAGTGGTTCAACTATCCAACCTTTGTTGATAATATTGTTGATGAGAGGTTGGTATTTTTTTATCTTTCTGTCAATGGTATCTGGTGAGAATCTGTCGTTACAATATGTGAATTCTATAAATTGTACCTTTAAATTGATGTTGGGAGATGTAGGGGGGTTTGATTGGTAGGGTAGTCCTTTTATGCATAATAGGTCTGGTTTTAGTCGTGCATTACATTGGCATCTTTGTTGTTCGCATGTACATGGTAATAGCCATGGAGGGACTGTATTCTCTGGTGGTTTATCATTACATGTGCCCGCATTCATGAGGGTATAGCATCTTGAATTTTTTGATGAGACTAGTAGTTTTTTAATTTCCCAAATTGCTTTATTGTGTCTTTTTGTTCTAAGCGCATGTATATGGTGTTGCTTGCATTTTAGCAGTACATGTAACCATGTCTTCTAGAGCACACAAACATGTAAAAAAGGAAGTTTGATGTGCAAGTATTGTTTTAAAGGCTTACTTTCTTGTATTCATTATCGGCTTTTTTTTGTTTTTGTTTTGTTTTTGATGTATTTATTTCCTTGAAGACTACACCGTTCCTTGAATATAGTGTTGAATATAGTGTAGACAAGACTGTTTGAAATTTCCTACACTAATTGAAAATTTACATGCAATTGTTGACTGACACAGACTTGCTTGAGAACAAATACCCAATCAGAACTTGGCATGCACATGCTTTTATGGAAATTAGTGTGAGTGATCTACATCAATAATCCCTCTACACTATATTCAGTGTTTAGTGTCTGGACTGGGCGCGCGGACTAGGGGTTAGTGCCAAGTGGGCTAGGACTGGGCGCGTTGACGGGTTGCGGACTGAGCGAGGACAGCTCGCGGACTGGGCGCGAACTCGGAGCGGACGATTTAGACAAACTGGGAGCGGACGGGGATCGGACTGGGAGTGAATAGTCCGCGGACTGTTCGCGGACAGGACGCGGACTAGACGCGGGCAGTCCACGCCCCGTCCGCGGGCTGGGAAGGGAATGTCCGCGGACGTGGCGCGGACGGGGTGCACATGTTATAGAAAGCGGAAGGGGTCCCCATTGTTTGACACTTTCTTAGTCCTAGAAAGCCTTGACGCACTTGCCTCCACGTTGACGGCGGTGTGCAGAGCTTCAAAGGGGGAAAGTGCTCCTTTTGAGGACCTTCATTTTTCCAAGGGGAGATGTTTGTCCTCAGAAGCATATGTTTTTTCACTATTATTGGCGATGGTTATGCCAACGGTGGGGTTTCAGCAATCTATCCAAGCATGACAACATTATTTTGAAGTGCATGCTTCAATTCGTAGCCTAGGCAGCACTATTTTGAAGTGCAGGTAGTCTTTGGATTGTTGGAATAGAGCAGTTGTTCTAGAATTCTTCTACGATAATAGATAATGTGGGAAAGTAAATATAAATTATTGGAAGTAACTTTTGTGATACGGGAATCTGTAGAAGACTTTAGAAGAATTTCATGATGGAAAGCGAAGGTGGCAATCAAGGAGCACGGAGGATGATGGTTGACTAACCAAGCAAGGAGGGTTTTACAGCGAAAAGGTCAAAGAGATACCCAACAGATTTGGAGATGGAGGTATACACAAACCGTGATCTTTAAACAAAGGAGGGTTGGGAATCAGTGCGTGAGCCATGGACAGCCGACAATGCATTGGAGTACATCAAGTTTGCGCATCTCGACAGATGGTGGCCTGCGGAGCTCCATCCTAAACATTGTGCAGCGAAAGCAGTCTCGTACAGACAAATCAATGACGTGCATGTGAAGTGGAGGTTCCTCGAGATCCTACGTGCCCTATCTAATTTGGAGAAATGGCCGAAAAATAATATTCCTAGATCCATTGCAGCATTGATGTATGCAGAATATCAATTAGGAAAGCAAGTGGATTGGTCAACGATTCACGACCCCTTTTCAGGTGGTCGGAGACTTAGACATCATCTTTCAGCAAAGAAACCTCGAGAGATTCTAAGAAACAATGCCCCTCAATGGTTCCTTGATAACCCTACCTTGTATGACGATCCAAATGATGAAGTGCCGTTCAATCGAGAAATAATTGTTTCACCAAGGAAGAATAGCGGTCGAAAGCGTAGAGGAAAGAAGGTTGAGGCCACACATTGCAAAGAATTGGACAAGCATGCTCCAAACGAGATTGAAGAGGGGTCAAACCCACTTTCAGCAACTTTGGAGATGGCCAATGCTATTCAAAGCAAAGTCGTTGACGCCCCGAAGAAGTTTGATGAAGATAAGTATGGTGAGTTACAGGCACAATTGGAAGTGCTTAGTGTGGAACTATAGAGGTTGCAACATAATCAACGAACTGCTGCGGGATTGATGGAAGCCTCTCCCCTCCCCTTCAGGGGAGGGGCTGGGGTGGGGGCGACATCACCTCCAGATGCAACGCCGAAGGAGGGGCCCTTTATGTCGAATCCGCGACAGCCGCCTGCCTTTCCCCCATGAAAGGAAAACCCGCTTCCTCGTCCGGTGGCTCCGGCTAGACACAGCGCCATGGCCACCGCTCCCGCCCCGCAGACCCTGACCCATCTCCAGCGGCTGGAGGCGGAGAGCATCCATATCCTGCGCGAGGTCGTGGCCGAGGCTGAACGGCCGGTCATGCTCTATTCGGTGGGCAAGGATTCGGCCGTCATGCTGCATCTGGCGCGCAAGGCCTTTTACCCCCGCGCCCCCGCCCTTCCCGCTACTGCATGTCGATACGACGTGGAAGTTCCGCGCCATGTATGCCCTGCGCGATCGCATGGCGGTCGAGAGCGGCATGGAATTGCTCGTCCACCGCAACCCGGATGCGGAGGCGCGCGGGATCAATCCGTTTGACCATGGCGGTCTCCACACCGATATGTGGAAGACGGAAGGCCTGCGTCAGGCGCTCGACAAATATGGCTTCGACGCGGCCTTTGGCGGCGCGCGCCGCGACGAGGAGAAGAGCCGCGCCAAGGAACGCGTCTTCTCCTTCCGCACCGCCACCCACCGCTGGGATCCCAAGACGCAGCGCCCCGAACTCTGGCGGCTCTACAACGCCCGCAAGGCCAAGGGCGAAAGCATGCGCGTCTTCCCGATCAGCAACTGGACCGAACTCGACATCTGGCAATATATCCAGGCGGAGGACATCCCGATCGTCCCGCTCTATTTCGCCGCCCCCCGCCCGACCGTGGAGCGCGACGGCATGCTGCTGATGGTCGATGACGACCGTTTCCGCCTGAACCCCGGCGAGCTGCCGGTGGAACGCTCGGTCCGCTTCCGCACGCTCGGCTGCTACCCGCTTACCGGCGCGGTCGAAAGCACCGCCACCACGCTGCCACAGGTGATCCAGGAAATGCTCCTCACCACCACCTCCGAACGCCAGGGCCGCGCGATCGATCACGATCAGGC
This sequence comes from Bryoerythrophyllum caledonicum, assembly GCA_963971425.1. Taxonomy (NCBI): domain Eukaryota; kingdom Viridiplantae; phylum Streptophyta; class Bryopsida; order Pottiales; family Pottiaceae; genus Bryoerythrophyllum; species Bryoerythrophyllum caledonicum. The sequence continues at coordinate 50,770 of CAXARX010000978.1, forward strand.
CGCCAGCATGGAGAAGAAGAAGCAGGAGGGCTATTTCTGATGGCCCGCAACCATCCCCCCTCTCCCCCTTCGGGGAGAGGGCCGGGGAGAGGGGTGCGACCGCACCGCACGTCCCCACCGTCGTCGCCGTGGCGAGCAATTCCCCTCTCCCAACCCTCTCCCCAGAGGGGAGAGGGCTTTCAGCTTCCGTCCTGTCGGAGCGACCCGCATGACCGACACCGCCTATCGCACCCCCGAACTCGCCGCGTCGGACATCGACGCCTATCTAGACCAGCACGCCCACAAATCGCTGCTGCGCTTCATCACCTGCGGCTCGGTCGATGACGGCAAGTCCACCCTGATCGGCCGGCTGCTCTATGATTCGAAGATGATCTTCGAGGATCAGCTCGCCGCGCTGGAGGCGGATTCGAAACGCGTCGGCACGCAGGGGCAGGAGATCGATTTCGCGCTGCTGGTGGACGGTCTCGCCGCCGAACGCGAACAGGGCATCACCATCGACGTCGCGTACCGCTTCTTCTCCACCGATCGCCGCAAGTTCATCGTCGCCGACACCCCCGGCCACGAACAATATACCCGCAACATGGTGACGGGCGCATCCACTGCCGACCTCGCCGTGATCCTGGTCGATGCGCGCAAGGGCATCCTGACGCAGACCCGCCGCCACAGCTATCTCGCCCACCTGATCGGCATCCGCAAACTGGTGCTGGCGGTGAACAAGATGGACCTGATCGGCTATGACCGCGTCAGCTACGAGGATATCGTCGGCGAATATCGCGAATTCGCCAGCACGATCGGCATCGAAACCTTCACCCCGATCCCCATTTCGGGGTTCAAGGGCGACAATATCGCCAGCCGCTCGGATCACACGCCTTGGCACACCGGCCCCACGCTGATGGAGCATCTGGAAACCGTGCCGCTGGACGTGACCGCCGATCAGGCGCGGCCATTCCGGATGCCGGTCCAATGGGTCGCGCGTCCCGATCTCGATTTCCGGGGTTTCTCGGGCCTCGTGGCCGCCGGCGGCATCGCGCCGGGCGATCCGGTCCGCATCCTCCCCTCCGGCCGCACCACTACGGTCGCGCGCATCGTGACCCCCGGCGGCGATCTCGACCACGTCGTCGCCGGCCAGTCCGCGATGCTGACGCTCGCCGACGAGGTGGATTGCAGCCGCGGCGACGTCATCGTCCGCGCCGATGCCCCGGCCGAGGTCGCCGACCAGTTCGAAGCCACGATCCTGTGGATGGCGGACGAGGAAATGCTGCCCGGCCGCGGCTATTGGCTGAAACTGGCGACGCAGACCGTCTCGGCTCAGCTCCAGGCCCCCAAATATCAGGTCAATGTCAACACGATGGAGCATCTCGCCGCGCGCACGCTCGGCCTGAACGCCATCGGCGTCGCCAACCTGTCCACCGATCGTCCGATCGTGTTCGAACCCTATGCCGGCTCCGGGCCGGGCGAACCGATCAGCCGCGATCTGGGCGGGTTCATCCTGGTCGACAAGATCAGCAACGCGACGGTCGCGGCCGGCCTGATCCACTTCGCGCTGCGCCGCGCCGCCAACGTCCATTGGCAGGCGATCGACGTCACCCGGGAGACCCATGCCGCGCAGAAGCAGCAGCGTGCGCGCCTTCTGTGGTTCACCGGCCTGTCGGGCGCGGGCAAGTCCACCATCGCCAATCTGGTCGAAAAGAAATTGCTGGCGCTCGGCCGTCACAGCTTCCTGCTCGACGGCGACAATGTCCGCCACGGCCTCAACCGCGATCTGGGCTTCACCGATGCCGATCGGGTCGAGAACATCCGCCGCGTGGGCGAAGTCGCGCGGCTGATGACCGATGCCGGCCTGATCGTACTGACCGCCTTCATCTCGCCCTTCCGCGCCGAACGCGATATGGTCCGCGCCATGCTGCCGGACGACGAGTTCATCGAGGTCCATATCGACACCCCGCTCGACGTCGCCGAGGGCCGCGACGTGAAGGGCCTCTACGCCAAGGCGCGTGCAGGCCAGCTGGCCAACTTCACCGGCATCGACAGTCCCTACGAAGCCCCCCTCGCCCCCGAAATCCGCGTCAACACCGTCGATATGACCCCCGAACAGGCCGCAGAGGCGATCGTCGATCACCTGCTGGGACTGCGGTGATAGCCCCTACCCCCCCTCGACGACACCGCCCTCGCCCGCAAGGTGGCGGAGACCGCAGGCGAAATCCTGATGACGCTGCGCACGTCCGGCCTGCTTCAGGGCAAGGCGCTGGGCGCGGCCGGCGATGCCGTCGCCAATGCCTTCATCCTCGCGGTCCTGCGCGAAGCCCGCCCGTCCGATGCCATCCTGTCGGAGGAGGAAGCCGCCGATCCGAAACGCCTCGCCAACACCCGCGCCTGGATCGTCGATCCGCTCGACGGCACTCGCGAATATGGCGAAGGCCGTGCGGACTGGGCGGTGCATGTCGCACTCGCCATCGATGGTCACGCCACCGCCGGCGCGGTCGCCTTGCCCGGCCAGGCGCATACCATCTGCACCGCCGGCTGCGTCCCCCCCGGCCAGAGCGAGGGCCCTATTCGCATGGTCGTCAGCCGCTCGCGCCCCGCTGCCGAAGCGCTTCGGGTTGCCGAAGCCTTGGGTGCCGAACTGATCCCGATGGGTTCGGCCGGCGCAAAGGCGATGGCAGTGGTCCGCGGCGAGGCCGACATCTATCTCCACAGCGGCGGCCAATATGAATGGGACAGCTGCGCCCCCGTCGCGGTCGCGCAGGCAGCGGGCCTGCACGTCAGCCGCATCGACGGGTCGAAACTGGTCTACAACTGCGCAGACCCCTATCTGCCCGACCTGCTGATCTGCCGCACCGACCTGGCCGAACGCGTCTTC
>CAXARX010000979.1:0-50875 GCA_963971425.1 Bryoerythrophyllum caledonicum
CGGGCGTGCGCGAATGGGGGCCGTGCGCGCACGAACAGTGGCAGTGCGTGCGCAAATGGTGACCGGGCGCGTGCGTTCTGAGATCGGGCGCGCGCGTGCGCTGTGGGGCTGGGCGCGCGCAAACAGGGACCATGGAAAGATCTGTACTTGCAAATTGGATTATCATAAATGTTACAAACTAATTTCGGAATTTCTTTCAATGTTTCATAATTTTGCCGGACTATGTTCTTCAAGAAGGAAATCAATAGCTTCCTCCTACCAAGTTTCCTTCCATTGCGATTCTTCCCATTGCAACGCATTGCGAAGGTCAAGATCAATGGCCTCGCCCAATTCTAACACCACACGTCCTTGGTGATTTGTCGTAGTTGCAGAGTCAGTATTCCTCCGGAATGCACTCAATCGTCATTAAGTGCTTCCAAAGTGAACCACTCCGGTTTCGTTCCCACAGAGATCTTTTTATCCTTTCAGATTATCCAAAACCACTAAGCTATCGATCACCTAGGTTAGTTGTTCTATTCCATAAAGGAACCGGATCCTTCCGATTTCCGGAACTTACCCAGAATGTACCGGAACTAGTTTCCGGAAGGTATGTACAGTTGCTTCCGGAAATGATTTCGGGAAGACCAGGTGGGTAGTTTGATTTACCTCTGTCCCCCCCTTAGAGCGGCTTCCGGAAGATTTAAGCAAGTGACCGGAAGGCCACTGATCATATTTTGTGTAAGTGGCCGGATTCCCCACTGCCAGGGTTGTCATAACGGACGGGTTGAGGTGATCGGACGGGACAACCGGACGGGCGGTCTGGACGGCACGGACGGACGATTCGGACGGATTGCCCAAAGTGCGCCCAGTAATTTTTGGCAAGTAAGAAATTTTTACTATGATCGCCACGTCACGTACGGACGTGTCACGCCACCGTGGCACTAGGGCGGGGACGTCTCCATGAGGGGCGGGGACATCCCCGCCCTAAGGGCGGGGACGCCTCCGCTGGGGCGGGGACGTCTACCCCCTGGGGCGGGGACGTCCCCGCCCCTCATGTAGGCGTCCACCCCCCTGCATCATTGAGCGGATAGGCCTTAATGTTTGGAAGCAAAATCTGTTTATTACATTAAAAAGTAATACAATAAAACAACAATTCCCTAATCCCATACTTCCAAACCAAGTAATATCTTGTAGTTATCTAAGAAACCTTTTTCTCTCCTAGCTTCTTCTATGAATTATCACAACTCTCTTGATTTCGCATACATATATGTAGTTACTTTTCTTGTCCTTTAATTATTCAAACCGCCTGATCTGCGCACTCCTTCGGTGGACAGGCCACCCATAACCGCATCTCGAAGGACGATATCATCATCATCTGGTGCCTCATCGCAATCTGGACGGTTGTCATCATCAGCTCCTTCACCGCTCTCATCTGAGAATTCTCCATTGCTATTATCCGTAGTCCAAAAGCCCTCTATTTCAGAGTTGTCATTGCGAAGCTCGACGGCTGTTTCACCATCACAACGCGAGCGTCTGAATCTCTTTTGTCGATGTGCGTGAGGATCATCGCCGTCGGAATTTATGGTTGGGCCGCTGGTAGGACGAATTTCTCGATTCGGAACAACAAACGCCGGAGTTGTTGAAGAGCGTCCTGGAACATACGTGTCCAAAAACGGTTGTACAACCACGTTCGGATCTCGTGCCCCTATTCCAAGGAGGGGACGTCTACGATGCCTTGAGGAGGATGCTTTGCCGTTGTTTCTTCCTTCACGGCCTCTAGCCGCTCTACGGCCTCTAGACCCTCCACGAGCATTAGTCCTTGCACTCGGTTGTATATATTGACCCATTGGATGAAGAGGCGTCCTTGTAGCGGCCAAAGGGGGTCTGCCATTTCTGGTAATAGTAGCGAAAGTGTTTAGACCCATCCCCTCAACGCCTACACTTTGTTGAAAAGGTCCATACATGGCATTCGCCGTTCTAGAAGAAGAGGAATTCCGGGAAGGCGGCGTTGGTATATTCTGGTCATTGATAACCGTAGGCAACACCACAACCGGAGATGGTTGTGGCTCAAGGTCCTCTGTGAATGCAAAAGCATCATCGGGGTCTACATATTCCGGGTCAAAACGCTTTCGTTGATTAACAACCCTTTCATTTCTTTGAGTCGTCCCTACAATTGTTGTGTTTACAACATTTGCGTTAGAGTCTCCTTGAACTACTCCAGTGCTATGAAATGATGCACCCATTCCAATAGGGCTCTCTTGGCCATACCGGTTTTCAACTGATGCTTGGTTGTTTCGAGTCGCAGTATTTACTGCGTTCTCTCCCGCTCCGTTGTTGTCGCCATCTCCATTTCCACCACCATAGTCTGATGGGGAATTGTCCTCGTCGCGAACATTCCCGACATTGCCCCCCCCCCGTTTGAGGCTCTTCAAGGTTAGTCACATTTGGGATGTCGCTCTCTAAGGAAGTAGACAAAGGTTGCACTTCATGAATGCCCTCATTTTGATGAAAATGAGGCGAAGGACTGCGACGAGGACTTTGATTCCAAGGTCCCCAACGACCTTGAGCCAATTCTTCTTCCACATCGTCATCATCTCCGTAATAGTTTCTCGTTTTCTCAAGATGATGAGCGCCTTCCGCCCAAAGATTAGGGTGTCCACGGTACTCCAGCGGAGTGCGGGGAGTTGCCATATTGTGCTCCTCCTCTTCCTCGGCTATCAACACATCAAATTCACAATTAGGTTCACCCACCGGGACCGGCCCTAGGGCATCTGGGTCGGAATCCTCCGAGTGAATATTCGCATCGTACCATCGAACAGGATCGGCTCCCGGTCTTTGTTGAAGGCATCGGCTATTGGTATAAATATACACCAATGACGCAGCCTTTTCTACTGCTAATCGATTTCGGCTCTTGTTGTGGACAAATGAGTACATACTCCAATTTCGTTCGCAAGAGCTAGCTGAACACGTAAAGGCTAGAATACAAACAGCTATTTTAGACAATGCCTTGTCTGCGATCCTGGCCCACCATTGGTGGAGTTGAAGCTTTGTCTGGCGGATGTCAGATGCCTCGGTAGGGCCATATGGTCCTGTGCCCTCCTCGTACTGTGTTAACTCATATTGGACATCCTCATATGAGACTTCCAATACCTCCATTACTTTGCGAACAACCCGATTCAATGTTCTTTGTGCGATTCCGTCAGCCCTAAGCGCCACATTATCCTTGAGGTACGGATTCAAAAGAGCCCTGGCGTAGTGAACATCGGTAAAAACCATTTGCCACCGGGCATCAAAAGATTGCTCAAGAGTGGATGCTATGTCAGCTCGTAGAGTAAAGGGTGACTCTCTCAAAGAGTACACGTGTTCTCGCAAATTATGCATCACGAGCCACGCACGACCCATGGCTGGTTCGCGGCCATCAAACACACGCAATGCCTTCAAAACATCCCCTGTCATGTGCACGTAATTCTGACATCGTTGCCAAAAGGCCACATCTTCGATGGTGAGCACCACATTACGCGCTGCGGTTGCTGCTTGCTCTCCATTTTGTTTGTTCCGTAGGGTTGCAAAGTAGTTTACAACACGGGGGTGGTCTTTCAACTGCTCCAACACTCCTTTGAGTCTCACCAATCGATCCAATATAAGGAAATTACAAGCAAAGCGGGTTTCAGTGGGCACTACAATATGCAGGTTTGGACTCAACTCACGAAGTGTTCCCATTGTCGAATGGTGGTTTCTAATATATTTGCACAATTTCTTTGCCCTCTCTATTAAATCTTTAAATTCTTGGACCTTCGCCCAATCTTCCAACATGAGATCCAATGCATATGCCATGCACCCCTGCTTGTGAATGTGCGGGTATGTGAGAATAATATCATCCATCGCTCCAAGCATGTTGGGAGCATTGTCTATACAAATCTGTGTCACATTCTTGGAACCCACCTTCTCAATGTAAACTTTCACTTGGTCCGCTATGTACCGCATGGACTTCTTCTCACCACTGGTGTCTATGCTCCCCAAGAATACGTCACCGGTGGGGCACGACATCATTAAATTCATGAGGGGCCTCTGATGGACATCATCCCAACCATCCGTGCATATCGACACCCCACAATTCTTGATGGCAAAACCAACTTTGGCTTCAATCTCTTTCTCAATTTGCAACCTCTTAGGTTCAATCAATCTAGTCCTCAACTGGTGATATGTAGGAGGAGTGTACTCAAACTTTGCCACAGATGTCGCCCTCACTGCATCCATGAATGCTTGATTTCGCACCACATTAAAAGGCACATTCGCTTGATAGAAAAAAGTCGCCCACTTCTCATCAAGTTCCTTCCTCTTTGCAATGTTAAAAGCATCAAGCATCCGTTGTTGATGTAGTTGCCCAGATCTAGTGGAATAAGAGGCGGTAAGACCACCCGACACATGTTCGCGGTCGTTTCCTTCAGAGAGATTAGGCACTCCTTCCTGAGGCCCACTTGTTACCCCACCCGCCACATTATTTTGAGCGTCGGATTGGCTTGAAGTGTCAATAGTTGGTGCCCTCGATGGACCACCCGGGCCTGAATCTCCGCCATACATGTCCCCGCCCGTCATTCGTTGCGGAACAATGTTTCCACAATTGGCTAATCGACTTCGCACATAGGGAGGTAGGCTACGGCAAATCGACATCTCTGACTTGGCGCAGTATCCAAAGTGAGCGAACGCACGCTCACGTTTGTAGCTAAAAGTGTAGTTACAGAAAACACAACTCACTTTGCCCCCGTTGTCACCAAAATTGTACCAAGGTTCCCATTCATTTGTTTGCTTCCTTTGACTTTCCATTGCATTCACGGCTTATGCCAAATAATGTGCAAGTCCCGTCTAAGCCAAAATCCGGAGCTAGTTATAGTATAGAATCAGGTGAAAATATGAGGTCTGATAGCGCTGGTGCAATGCTTGAACCAATTTTTACATCACCTCAGCCGCACACCAGTGCCGCTTGCCACCCAAGTAGACTCGCAAGGAGCTCAAACTGAATTGAGGTCCAAGGGATAGAGGCCAAGGTGACAAGCGTGAGGACAATCAGCCCTCCCCGAACCATTTATACACGAGCCAAGAACGGGTGGGACCTGAAGTGCCAAGGGCGGGGACGTCTCCGCCCTGCCCTGTTGTGGGGAGACGTCCCCGCCCCTGCACGGTAAGGGCGGGGACGTCTCCGCCCCACCAGGGCAGGGCGGAGACGTCCCCGGCCTTACTTGGACAGGGGCTGGGACGTCTCCCCAATCCAGGAGAAGGAGGCCTTTGGGGCATTTTGGGTGCTTAGGCACTCCTCCTCTCCATGAGGAGGGTAGAGGTTTTAATATAGGGTACCTTATTTTTGGTTCCGACAAGATTGCGACGCACTTAAAATTAGACGGAGGTTATGTCTACGAAGGAAGGCTTTCGGGAAAGTACTACTTTTGTCCTTTGACCGCATGCTCTCCAATAATGAACACCTTTATTAGCTCCCTAATAAACCAAGTAGTGGATAGCATGGGAGCTATGCAAGTCCCCATCCATAACGGGTAGTATAAGCCTCTAGTAGAATGTAATGTGCAAGTTCTCTAAATATATAATTTAAACACAATTGCCCCACAAAAGATTAGGAATGACCACATACCATGAAAGCAAAAAAATAAACCAAGTAGTGGATAGCATGGGAGCTATGCAAGTCCCCATCCATAACAGGTAGTATAAGCCTCTAGTAGAATGTAATGTGCAAATTCTCTAAATAAATTGTACCATTACAAACAAAAAGGATATTTAAACCATATAATGTTTAGAGCAAAAGTATTGTTCACAAAATTGATTTGCTACGTCCTAAACCTTTAAATACTCCTAGTCAATAGTAACGATGGTGAAGGGCTCGTTTGGTCCTCCTCAGCCTACCACGTGCTTGTGCCTTTTCGCTCGCGACTTGGACGTGGGTTCCGTCGGAGTCATCATCTGAACTTGACATGTTAGTATCATAGCTAGGTGTGTCGTCCATCACAGTCATGAACTTGCCCAATCCACCTTCCGGATACTTGCGCCATCCCATTAAAATATGGGAATTATTCCATTTTCAGGGCGAGGAATTTTTACCTTCCCCAGCATCGACTTCAAAGTGGACCAATCCACTATCTTGCCCAACTTCACCTCCGCATGAACACCCCACGCAATGAAGAGATTTACTTCGTTGCGTTTCACGAATGGGACGTCATACAACACCTGGTAAACTTCGATGCATCGGTTTTTAAACGCCTCGTCGATGCAATGTTTCAAGTTTGCCTTGTGGAAGCGCCGGTGATAGTTGTGTCGATGTGGCACCACCCGATGTAGTTCGCGCAATCATCAAAACTCCATGGCTCCACTACGTCCTCCCAACCTCGAAAAGCCAACTTCTCGGGATTTCGAAGAACGTGCAACCGCTTCCGATGGGCGTTCCCCGCTCTTGCACGGGTCTTGTCACGCTCCTCCTTGGCCAATTGTCCAGATGAAGACATGGTGTGCACGTGTGAATGCAAAATTCTGGCGTGGATGGATGAATGAGACCTCGCACAACGCCCACATCCAGCTCAATGAAGAGATGGTGGATAGGAGTATGCGAGGTGGGGACAAATGAGGTCCCCCTCCATTAAAATAGTAATCCGGTGGGGGCGGAGACGTCCCCGCCCCTCCCTAGGTATGGGGCGGAGACGTCTCTGCCCCACCAGGGCAGGGCGGGGACATTTGCTTGTAAATTGGGGGGGGTTCGTCCCCACAAAACTTTCCAAGGAGGCGTTTGAGGCCACTCTTGCTTGGCCTAGGCACTCCTCATCTCCATGAGGTGGGTGCACAATTAAATATGGGGTGATTTATTTTTGGTTCCGACAAGATCCTAATGCACTTAAAATAACATGCAGATTATGTCTCTCCTAGTTCTAGGGAGGAAGGCGAAATGGAAAGTACAACTCTTGTACTTTGACGGCATGCTCTCTAATAAGGAACACCTTTATTAGCTCCCTATTAGTTTTGGAGCAAACATAAGAGTGTAGAAAATTATTTCCTTCCAAATTAAGAAAAAAATTCCTTGTCTTTAGTGGAAAATAACGCTTCAACTCAAGTCAAAGATTTTCACATATTGCCAAAAATATAACGGGCAAGGTACCAAAAACAAAAACGTCTTACCACATAAAACTTAGAGATTTTAACTTTTTATACTTTTGATTTTTTCCACAACAATATGTGGTGTAGACCTTCATATTGACCATAAATATACATCAATCTAAAACATATCAAGTATCTAAAAACTAAAACGTTACTTGCCCATTTTTTAGCTTCCACTACTAGCATAGTTGACTTGAATAAGGTACACCCTTTTTCTACCTCTAACAATTGGTGTATAAGGAACTAACATCATCCTAAACTACCATTAGTAATGGATTTAGGCCTTATCTAGTGCAAAAATTTGATACCAAGCAGTGAATAGCATGGGAGCTATGCAAGCCTTTCAATTCGTGTGGTTAAAATTTATGAAATTTTGTGGGGACATTAACAAAGAAGTATTTATTGTGATCCTACGGTTAGATGTAGAAATAAAAAGGTTTTGTCTCCCTTCTTAGGCATTATACTATAGCCGGGCAATTTTGAAGTGTTTTTGGTGCAAAAATGCCTTGGTCCTTTAGGGATTAAAAATGTTTGGAGGTTTAAAACTTGTTTCACACCATTTTTTTTAATACAAACGCACAAATCCTTATGAGGCTTAAGCACATCCATAATCACACAGATTAACACCACTATTATCAAGTAGAATGTAGACAGTACTATTCATATTTTTTTTTAGTATCCATAATGTAATACGAAAATGGGAAAATACATTAAACGCTAAAAGATGAAGCATTGTAAGAAAATTGTCTCTTGGCACCGCAAAAATAAAAAATACACCTAGTCAATATTCATCGGGCTATTAGTAGTGCCACTCGCCCCTGCCTCGTTGTCGTGTGCCCCTACGTGCATAGGGAGGTCTTCATCTGAGCCCAATACAAGTCTACGAGACGCCGATCGTGTTCTCCTCGCTGGTCCATCTTCATCCAACACGGCCCTTAGGATTTGGGATTGCATGAGCTGGTCGAGCGCTTGCCGTGTCCCTGGACTGTGCACATCGAACAAGAAGTCGATTCCGTCATTTCGGAAAATTTCTTTCCACTCTGATTAAAATAATTGTCTTAGTTCTTGTGGGTCTGGTTGGTCAACGTCGTGAGAAATGCGATCCCCGTTGTCGTCTGTGATGCGAACTCCGTCAATGGCCCACAACCATTGCCGTGGATGAGGTCCGAAACGAAATTGCTCCCCGTTCTTGTCCCAATGGCCATTAAAGCATTGGTAGAAGAAATTTCGTTTTCCTTGACCGTATTTGTCCTTTAACGGGATCAAATTCTTGCACACCAGGACAATCTGCTCCGGGTCCCTTTCCCAACCCCACTCGTTTGAGAGGTGCATCTTATCCAACGAGTGCATCTTCAGTTTCCAGCTCCACACCAAATCTTTTCCCCACATATGTGATTGATCATGAGCGTTCGTCACATTGAACTCCCAATGCGGGGGCATGTATGGAACTAATCCAAAAAGTTCGTACAATCGCTCGTGAAAAGGGGCCTTGCACAATGAGCACCGCCGGCGTACGACCATCAAGCTAATAAAAAAAAATGGATGGTACAAGTGCTCACAAGTGCCTAGATGCATCCCACCTTCTGGACCAAATGGGTTTAGACAAATTGAGCAAGTCGTACCGTCGGATACGAAGCTCGAAGGTTGTGGCCACAATAACATGGATTTGCCCCGATGATCGAGGGTAGATGAAACCTCCTTTTTGAAATCCCATTTGTAACGGGACCAATCGATGGTTGTTTGCCCACCAGCGGTTTTCACCATCGCCATTTCATCCATCTTGAAAAGATCATCTACGAGGGCCCACGATGTCAAACCAAACACCCTCTCCTGGTTGTTTTCGGTATAGTTGTTGTCCATTTTTTGGAATTCCGCCACCAATTGTCGGGACCGATCGACCGTGTAGACGCATGCCAACTTCCATTGATAGTAATGTTCTACCAACACATCCAAGGGACTTTGTAGTCTTGAATTCTCTTCAAGCGCTTTAGCAAGCTCTTTGCCGCCGTCACCCCCCACACCCTTTTCTTTGTTGACCATAACTTTGTCTGCGTTGGTAAGGGCCTCATCAAACGACAATGAATCGTCTTGGGTTGACACGTGTACAAGCACTTCTTCCTCCCGTCGTGGATTCCGATCTTCTGTGGTCATTGTACTAGTTTGAAGGGCAAGTCGGAGCTCCTCCATATCACGTCATTGCTCGTCAATAACAATGTTTTTATCATTGACATCAACTCTCAACTTGCGAACCTCATCGTGCAATGACAATAGTTCTGTTGTCTTCCCTTCCAATTGGTTCAGCAAGGTTTGGATAGTGTTGGCAAAAATAGCACCAGTAGAGGCTTCTAATGTTCGATCAACAACCGCAGGGGATTGTACCTGAGCCCCAACTTCATTAACAGTATTGTTAACGACTACGTTAACCGTTTGTTCCGCCCTCCTTTGTTTGGTGCGCGCTTGTGTCCTTTGGCTCCTTGTTATTGGAACGTGGGATCCGTCAGAGTTTGTATCCGTGTTTGAGGGATTGGTCTCGTACGTCTCGACCGGTTCAGTCTTCGCCATCGATTTGCCCAATCCGCCTTCTGGATACCTCCGTGTCCCCATTGGAATCAATCCATTCGCCGGAGAAGGAACTCTTATGCTATCTCCCATGGCTTTCAAGGTGGACCAATCCACCCTCTTGCCCAACTTTACCTCCGCATGGACACCTCGCGCAAGGAAGAGATTTACTTCGTTGCGTTTGATATAAGGGATGTCGTACAAGACCTGGTATACTTCAATGCACCGATTTTTGAACGCCTCGTTGGTGCACTTCCACAAATTTGCCTTGTGAAAGCGTAGGTGATAATTGTGTCCCTCCTCCGGGAAAGCCTTGTCGATATGGCACCACTCGATGAAGTTTGCGCAATCCTCGAAACTTCATGGCTCCGGAACTTCTTCCCAACCTTTAAAAGCCAATTTAACAGGATTCCGAAGCACATGCAACCTCTTCCGCTGCTTGTTTCCCGATCGTAGTCGACTCTTGTCTCGTTCTTCTTTATTCATTTTTACTGGCGTGGCCATGGGTGGGGAAAATCTGAATAAAATATGTGATGCGAATAGATGAAGTCCTCACACGACGCCCACAACCAACTCAATTAAGAGGTGGATGAAGAGGGAGTATGTGAGGCGGGGACAATTAGGGGTGTGCACGATATTATATAGCCGATAGACGAAGCACTGGTCTAGGGTCCCCGAGCAGGGGCGGGGACGTCTCCGCGGCATGGGCGGGGACGTCTCCGCCCCTGCCCGTATGGGGCGGGGACGTCTTCGCAAAAGGAACCCTACACCATATAAATAGGGGACACTTTGTCCTTATTCTCTGCCAAGTCCACTCCCTAGGCCTCACGTGTCAGTTCGCTTTGCGGCCTGAAAGTGAGTTTGGTGGGTGATCGGGCTTGGCCCATTTATTGTACCCAGACTCTTTGCGGTTTTTTTTAAAACCATCAACTTGGAATTTCGACCACGGTAGGGAGTTGACAATCACATATGGCGGGAGAAGGAAGTAGGTCGATGGAGAAGCGCCCAATATTTATGGACTTGGATGATGTTGATGAGACGGTTCTTCCGTCCACCAACACGGAGTTGACTTCGGGATCATTGAATCCGTCGTCATCGAGCGGGAAGAGGCGGAAGAAGTCACCAAATCCGGATATGCCCCCGCACGAATACATGGTTGAATGTAGAGGGATTGCCGTCGAGTTTTACAAGCGTCGGACGACAGGGGCGTTGACGAGGAGCTATTTGACCCACAACGAAGAGGGATACCACAAGTTGACGGTTGACATGCGACACGAATTAATGTCAAACCTTGATAAATCTGAGAAATTTAATAATTTCTCAGATTATTGGTTGCATTCGGAGTGGTTGGACACACAAGTGACCGCACTGACCACCAATATCGTTGCGAACTGGTGTTACGTCATGGAAAAGAAGGAGGATGAGAGCACCTGGAACCTAGAGGAGCGCGCACTAGTGGCGAAGATGAGGATGATCCAGGGCTTAGTTCAACAGTACTCTTCTTCACGTAAGAAGAAACTAGCTCCTTGGAAAGCGACTATTGAGGAGCAAATTTTGGCTCACTACGTTGGTGGAACTTTCAAGTGGCTTGAAAGTTGCGCTAAAGTGATTCCAATGCCAGGGCAGAGCGCGGTGGGTGGCTATGGGGCTGTACGGAAGGTGATGATAACCAAATTGGAAAACATTCCAAGTTGGATTTACTTCGCCGGAAAGACTCTGACCAACACCAACGAGAGGGAGAAGCGTCGAAACATCATCAACGAGGCTGGAGGGTGTCCGGTAGTACATCCAGGGATCATTAGACTTGCGTACATCCACCCGAAAACTATGGAAGGGTACACACTCTGGTGAAATAGGGGATCTCTGGCTTCTTTTTGGTCCAAGTTTGACTCGAAAGTGGAGGAAGCATTGCCATTTGAACGGATTGAGATGCATCCGAATACCGGGTTGTCAATCCAAGAGCTTCGGTGGGTAAAAACTTACTGCCAAAATCGAGTGAACCTCGCGCTATCATTGCTTGTCATTGTGGGAAAATGCCACGACGCAAAATAGATACACAATGACATCTCCCCATCGAATGTTTTGCTCCACTTTGATGAGTGGAAACCCGATACGGTGTACATCGGAATTTGCGATTGGGGGCTTTCTAGTCGGGTTGTGGAGAATGAGCCATCAAGGTATGGTTATCAATTCAAGGAGGAGCTTCAACAAGAGAGAGAGCGACGACGGTTTGTGGCACCAGAACTGTTCTATAATTTTGGGCTGCAGGACTCCACCAACTCGCTTGAAGTCATGCAACGGTCACACCTCTACTCCAAGGCAGCAGATGCATTTGCAGAGGGTTGGATTTGTGAAAAAATTTGGAAAGGAGATTGGGACACTTCGTATTTCACCAGCAAAAACACGGAGCAATTTGTAAATTTGAAGCTAAAACTTACAGCGTTGCAAAAACAACTGCTCGAAGAACGGTCTTCTGTACCAGATGTTTTAGACACATTAATGAAACCCCCCCACAACTGGACTATGCCTCTATGTTGTTACCGACAATAGTTTTTTGTTAATTAGCTGCATTAGTTTCGCATGTGGTGGTTAAATAGGCAATACGGCATCTTCGTAGAAGAATATGTATAATTGGCAATTGCCATACGTTATATTTTAATCAAAATTGGATACGTCCAAATCTTAAATTCTAAATCCGAGATTTGCATTTGTTCAAGCACAAATAACAATTGATACACTATTGATACACTAAATGTGCACAAGTGAAAGAAATAAATTTATTATTTCTACAAAAATTGATACATAGTGTAGTAAATGGCATTTAGTGTCTGGTTATGTCACTACACTAAATGCCTCATTTGCAATTGGTGTATGGGTTCACATTTAGTTTATACTACAGTAAACATAAATTTTAGTTTACCAACATAGTGTCAACCGTTAAACACTATTCACTAACTCATGAAGGGGCGGGGACCTCCCCGCCTCTGCACTAGTAGAGGCGGAGACCTTCCCCGCCCCTTTATGGGCAGGGGCGGGGACGTCCCCGCCCCACACGGGTAGGGGCGGAGACGTCCCCGCTCCTGCCCGTGTGGAGGCGGGGACGTCCCCACCCTATACGGGCAGGGACGGGGACGTCCCCGCCCCATACGTGCAGGGGCAGAGACGTCCCCGCCCCCCCACGGGCAGCGGCGGAGACGTCCCCGCCCCCACATGGGCAGGGCGTGGACGTCTCCGCCCCACCTCCCTCTTTCCATTAGTCCCCGATCCTACTCAAACATGACCCTCTCCTAGGTGGCAGCTATGTGGTGCCAACATGGCTGCCACGTCGCCTGTTTTTTACCTAGTGGATAAGTCAACCCTTAGTTGACTTTCCCGGACGGGCGAGAGCTCTACCGGACGGGCGAATCGGACGGACGGGCGTACCGGACGTCCGTCTAGTATGACAACCCTGCCCACTGCCTTGTGACTTTAAGTGGCTAAACACCCACTGCCCCGGATTTTATAGTGCCCGGACAATCACTCTCCTTCTAATCTACTAATCGGTGCTGTGGTGTTGATTCTAGACTTAACTCTCACGACATCCGGAAGGCCTTCCGGATGCGGTCACACAAAGGTAAGTCCGGACTACAACGACATTCCAGTAGCACTGTTGTAGCACTCTGAAGATAGTGATATTGTTTTACTTGGGAGGACTCCTTCTAGACTCATATAGCAGGTTTTTCCTATCGTGGGGGTAAACTCCGATTTTGGGACCGGAATCCGGGTTCACACGGGATATTCTGTGCCCTAGAGACTACCAGGAACACCTCTGCAATATATCTCTTCCCCTCCTCGTTCTTCCGGACTCTGAAGGTGACCAGGAACGCCTGTGCAATCTCCTCCAGTTATTCCGGACACTCCCCTGCTGGAAATCCAAACCGGCTCACTCCTCAGTACATCAAAACATCCTTCTCTTCAAAGAACCTGCGTAATACGTACTACAGCAACGGACTTTGTACCTTACAAAAGAACATCTTATGTCGCACAAACTAGGTAGCAAATCTAGTGATAGCTCCGGAATATATTCAAACATAAGGGAAAACAAGTTCATGAGTTGAGAAAACTCATTATACTAAGTACTAGGAAATCAACCTGATCCACACACTACCTTATCTACGAGAAATCCGGAAAATCTGATCTAGACAATCTTATCCCTAAAGGTCCGGGATTTCAAAACATGAAACCCGAAAATTATGGATCTCAGATCCGATTTATTCGCCGGTCAACAATTCTGAGTTTCCGGCTTAACACACAAGTCGGTAGCCGGGTGCAATCTGGAGCCCCATCGTTAATCGCTACGACAAGTCTGATGACCGGAACTAACTAATCTTCTAATAAAACTAACTACGGAGTCCTCTTGTTCCGTCCACTCCGGCGCATCGGAGATGCTCCCACGGTCTGCTTCTTGCCACCTACCTTGTCCGGAGTTGGATCCGGTATTGGTCCACTTCCGGAAGTTGGAGCTTCCGGCTCCGGTTGGTCGGTCGAAGCTGCCGCCTGCGTGCCCTTATCTGCTCTACCGATGGTAGTCCCTTCTGCTGTCTTGGGGCTGGCGGCAGCTTCCGGATAACCTCGGGACAGGGGAGAAGTAGTCTTACGGCGACCGGAGGTAGGTGGAGAAAGATGAATCCGAAAGCCGGGAGACGGCTCCTAGAACAGTGCTGAAGAAAGAGGGGTCTTCCTGACCGTCTCCGGACTGTTGGGAGGCGCCCTGCAACTCTGTCCGGGTGGAGCTGTGTCCGGTGTGACCACCGTATCCTCCATCGGTTCCTTACCCTTCCCGGAGGATTCAGGTGCGTGTTGTGAAGGTCAGGTTGCCTCCGGGGACAAGGTCAGGTCGATGGTGGGGTTTGACTCTGCCGGCTTCTCCGGTATGACGGTGCTGGCTGCGTTGTCCGCCAGTAATTGCATCTGTCCCCATGTCTTCTCCATCTTCCGGCCGTGGTCCAGAAGGAACCGGATGATCTGCCCCCAATTCGCCTCACCTCCCTTCTCTAGGTATTCGGTGAAGAGAATGCTCCGGTTGACAGTGTCAACCGGAAAACTGAGTGCTTCCCGCACCTCGCCAAAGGCTTGAGCGGATGCGACTGCCTTGGCTTCTGCTGCCTTCCGGAATACTTGAGCTTCTTCAAGCGCTGCATCCGCCTTCGACAGATCCTGCTGCATTTTCGCCTGGGCTTGGAAAGGGTCCGATGTTGGGCTTCCATCTGCTCTAACCGGAAGTCGGTCTCCCCAAGGCTCTTCAATCGGGCAAGGATTTCCTCCAAGTTCTCAATCCGGAGCTCCCCCATGATAGCGTATATCAAGGCGGTGTTGTCGGTCAGGTTTGGTTGATCCGGGTGGCCCTCCATGCAACGTGTTGGAGCAACTCCATGATGTCCTCCTTGGGGCTTCCGCTGAGTGTGGGCAGATCCGGAGTTGGGAATCACTCGGGCCGCTTTGAAGGTCCCGCAGCGTAATCTTCTTCCAAAGCCGGGTCCAGACATATAGGTGGGGATCTTATCGATAGCTGATCCGGTGGCATCGAGCGGCTCCTCTTGCGTGTTCGTGGTGTTTCCGCAGGGAGTGGCTCCGTTTCCTCTTCTTCCTCCTCTGAGTCTACCTCCACGCCTCCGTACTGCTGCATTGTCAGCTGTTCTTCATAATCGTCGTGCTCCTCCGGTTTCAACAGCTTGTGCCTGTGGTAGACGTGCGTTAGGTAGACCGGCAGGGGTGAGCCCGCCTTCCTGTTCCGGTGAAAACTCTTTACCAGTCGTTCCACCAGGTCTTGCATTTGCGAGGCGCAGTCTATGGAAATCTTGCCTCGCATGGCACCCAAGAAAGTTGTCGCCTGTCGTACTACGAATTTTAACTTTTTTTTGGTTAGAGGGTTGATTAGGGTAAACTTTGATTTGTTAGTTAGATTCCAAAGTTAATACTACCCTTAAGTAGTTTGATTACTTAGACTAGAATAAGAGAATAGTGCATGTTAGTATAAAACCTTAGATAGGAGAAAAGGAGCCCGGGGGTTGCTTCAAATACCCGAGCCTGGAGGTTGCTTCAAATACCCGAGCCCGGAGGCTGCTTAAATACCCAAGCCTGGAGCCAGGACAACACAAGCCCGGAGCCCGAGCCCGAGGACGACACCAGTCCGGAGCCTGAGCCCCAGGACGACATAAGCCCGGAGCCCGAGCCCCAGGACGACACCAGCCCGGAGCCCAAGTCCCAGGACGACATAAGCCTGGAGTTCCGAGACAAGCCAACCAGCTAAGGCATGGAGCAGCCAATCTCAAGCCGCGGACAGCCCAATCGTGCTGGATAGAGAGGAGCAGATTGGAAAGCGAAGAGCAGGCTGGAAAGCGACATGCAAGTTGGAGAGCAGGGAACGGACTTGGAGCCTTCGGCTAAAACCTGTACGCATCTTCTTCAGATGAAGTCAATTACTTAGCCGGCCTTCCCGGGCTTCTTCATCACAGCAGTTTTAGCAAGGGAGAAGAGGATCAAGATAGAGGGGGAGCACGAAGATCACAAGAAGACAGGAGCCGAGTGGGAGTGCACGAGGACCGGAGCTCGAGATAGGAAACACTAGAGCCTTGAAGCTGGATCGACACGAGGAGCCTGCCGCTCGAAGGTCCAGGGGAACTCAAGCTCGCACCAGCTTGAGAAGGACGAGCTCGGATTCTACACCGAGGGAGACTGCAAGTGAAGGACGAACCCAAATTCAACATCGAGGGAGACTGCACGGTCGAGCCTGGAGACTGCAGGTGCAGGGACGAGCCCGGATTCTACACTGAGGGAGACCGCAGGTGAAGGACGAGCCCGGATCCTACACTGAGGGAGCTATGTGCAGGGACGAGCCCGGATTCTATACCAAGGGAGCTGTGTGAAGGACGAGCCCGGATCCTACACCGAGGGAGACTACGCGGTCAAGCCCGGAGACTACAGGTGAAGGTGGAGCCCGGAGACTGCAGGTGAAGGACGAGCGCAGATCCTGCACCGAGGGAGCTGTGAGTAGGACAAGCCCGAAGACTGTAGGGTCGAGCTCGGAGGCTGTAGGAGGAGGACGAGCCCGGATCTTACACCGAGGGAGCTTTGAGCAGGACGAGCCCGGAGACTGCAGGTGAAGGACGAGCCCGGATCCTACACCAAGGAAGCTGTAGGCAAGGTCGAGCCTGGAGGCTACACGGTCGAGGTACGGTGTTCAAACTAGAGGAGTATTGGGCAGGATCAAGCCCATAGTCGGAGGAATGAATAGGTAATGACCCTGTTCAATTAAAAGCCAGGAGGAGAAGAAGAGGCTCGAAGAGTTGGCGCAGGGTATGTAGGACCCTATGTCTGTAGGGTAAGAATCTTGGTTCGTAGGTCACTGTTCATTCCTAGATTTGGCCCCCGGTTGACTTTGGTTTTGACTTGGTTTTGTCTTGGATTTTGTGTAATAAATTACCTTCTGACGGTGCACGTTGGGTGGAGTGACAGCCACCGCCGCCAAACGTAGTTAATGCGCCGTTTTAATTAGAAGGTATCGTTTGAGTTTGGACTCTTGTGTGAGTCCTTCGCAGTATAAGAGAGGAGTCTCGAGGCACCTCTCTTGACTGCTTGATGTGTATATTCGCTTTCAGTTTAATTCTAAACCTACGCTCTGAGAAGACCTCCAAAGGTTGGAGAGCTCGGATTGCATACATGACTGTGAGTGCCATTTCAAGTAGTCCACTCCTCAAGTCGATACTAATTATCTAATCACTATTGTTTCCTTGTTCCATCAAGTAGATTAGTCCGGGTGGATGGGAATAACAGGTGAGATGAGAGGATAGTTAGTAGGGGCGTGACTCTAACTCTAAACCGTTACAATTGTTTTCTTGTTCCATCAAGTAGAATAGTTGGGGTGGATGGGAATAACAGGTGAGATTGTACGTGTCTAGGGAAGGACGAGGGGGGAGTGACGGATGTGTAAGGGTCATAGTGAGTCTTGAGTGACCTTCCGGCGTACCGATTGGTGTCGGTTGTGAAGACTCGTACCATTCCCTGAAATAGGATTGCTATCTTGTGAGCGGCGAGCGGCGAGCGTAGAGCACTGAATTTTTGAAATTTTTTTGGTAGTGCTTTTTGATGAATTTGAAAAGGGTCGCCTATGGCCGTTGGTTCTATTTAAACTGTGTTGACATATGAAAAATAAACAGAAATTTACGACGACAATGGGCTTGGATATATGGAATTATGAGTAGATTAGGATTGATTGCAACAGTTCAATTGAAATTGGAAGGGACAGTTACGGGTGAGGATTTAGAGTTCAGGGTACTGCGACAAGGTAATAGACTAGGAAATACAATGGAAAAAACCGAATTTATATGGTTTAGGGTGGCAGGCAGTATCCATGGGATATGTAGTTCATACCCTTATAATACCTTGATGATATCCATGTAATACCTAGGGGATAAAAAGTAGATACCATGGAGATATCCGTTGTTTACGAACCACTCTAAATTGAAACATTCCAATTCTTCGACTACGGTTGTTTAAAAAAAAGCAATGCCTAAGATAAAAAGCATGTAAACTCAGAAGACATGCAGCTTGGTTTCAAAGGATATTTATAATTAATCATATATTTAATCGTAGATAGAACGAAATCTACTCATCACGCAGCATGACATACGATGTTTTTTGATACACATACGTGAAAGGAATGGGATTTTGACATGAATGAAGATGACTCACGATGGGACAAGTAGAAGGTCGGTTGCTAGTTGAGGGTGAAACGCCCATCGTCAGTGTCACCGCTCGAGGGACTGCAAATCCTCCAAATCCCCATAGTTGAGTAAACAACTTTTGAGGCCCCTCCTTCTCCACCAACGCCGCGAACTCCTTGCACCTCTCCTTCGTCTCTTTCTTCTCCTTCTTTGAACTGTCCTTCTCTAGCCTAGCAGCCTCCCTCTCATGTTCCTTAATTACTGCCGTAACCGCTTTCTCAACAGCCTTGGCTTTGGCCTTCTGGAATTGCTCCTCAGACGCTGCCAACGAAGCCGCCAACAAGAGAAGTACACTGCTGGAAACAAGAGGGACCGCAATGGATTCGCAGGCCAGTTGTAGCTGAACCTCGTCTCGAAGGGTGGGATTCACCTCCCGCATCTCCAAGTACCACGGGCATTGGAGGAGGTGGTGCACAAAAAACCGACGCCTCTAAGTATAGATCTGTGAAGATACACTTGGGAGCAAAAGTATCTATCCACTTTGTGAAACGGATGGGTAGATCTCCGACTAACAAGGCTCCATGGGCCACGAGCACTCTCCAAAAATATCGCATCACTGCTCGCTTCATGACCTTCTCGCAATCGTCATGCGCCATAAACTCCTCGTTCTTCGTGTAGGAGCCTCCCTTTCCGATGTGAGTAGAAAACACTTTAGTCCACAACGTCATGCTCTTTGCCTCAATCCATTTTCCAATGGAGGGGATGGGATTCGGAAGCCCTTCAGTCTTAAGGACAATGTTGTCCTCAAGGAGAATCTCTATGTAGAGCTTCTCAGATTCTTCTTCTAGCTGTAAAACGAAATCCACATAGTTAGAAAATGATCATAGAACAATCATACAAAAAAAATGTGAATGTCAAGAAAGATTGGATCTTACCCCAGCCCAGAACGTTGCCTTGGCAATCCAGCCACGAAGAACCTTATCCGATGTTGGCGACGCGGGGAAGTTATACTCCATTATGCTGCCCTTGCTCATGTTCCACCACCTGCACCAGCGCGACTTGAACTTCGCAGCTATCCAAGCCGTGGTGATGAGCTGGAGTTTTTCGGGAGTCATCTTGGGCCGCACCTAGTAAACATTTCTTTAAATGTCCTTACTTTAAATAAGGGCATTTAAAGTAAAAACATTTACAGTAAGGACATTTAAGTAAGGACATTTAAAGAAAGAACATTTAAAGAAAGGACATTTAAATACTTGAAGTTCTAAAATAAATTATTTAATCATTGCTTATTATACTTAAATTAGAATTGTGATTGAGATATATAATTAGATATATCAATGAAACCTTAGCAAGTTGTATAAGGTATGAAGATGCATATACAACATTTATATTTACATTTGAATGCATCAACTTCTTCTTAGTATCATTCCAATTAATTTTGTGTCAATTGCTTAAATAAAAAAGCAATAACACAAGACACATTCTATGGTTAAAAAGAAATTAAAGTCTATAATGGCATTTACAATATTTGATTCAATTATTACATGAACAATTGTTGCAATCCTTGTTAATTAAAAAGGCCATAGCCCATGGCCAAATATCAATGATTTTGTGTACATGATTGCCAAAAGTAAATTAAAAAATACACACACCTTGACAATCTTTGAAATCAAAAATAGTTAATGACGACACTTTTAATCAAAGAAAGACAATAGATGATATTGGTGAAAAGGAATCAACATTTTATATATAAGGGGTGGACAAAAGCTTAGAAAAGGTGGGCACAAGGAGGAATGAGGCTTATACATGGTCCACATCTTCATTATGCCACTAGCAATAATTCAACGAGATAAAGGAATTTTAAAAACACAAAACAGTAGAGGGCAAGTTCTATTTGTGTTGAGCATAGATGTGTATGCAAAGGAGATTGATAAGTGTGCAAAGAGGCATGTGAGTATATAAGAGGGGCGGGTCACTAGTACAAAAGAACAGCGAGCGGGTAGATAAGGAGGTAGGGCGCATACTCCAAAAGGTTGGATGCAAACTTAAAAGGGTTGGACGCGTGCCTAAAACGGCCGCGCGCGTACCTATTGGGGCCGCGCGCGTACCTGTTGGGGCCACGCGCGTACCTACTAGAGCCGCGCGCGCACGCAAAAAAAAATAAAAAAATAATCTTTTTTAATTTTTTGCGTACGCGCCAAGCCCTGGTAGGTACGCGCGCGTACCTATTGGGGCCGCATGCGTACCTACCAGGGCCGCGCGCATACGCCAAGAAATTTATTTATTTATTTTTATTTTTTTGGCGTATGCGCCCAGCCCTTGTACGTACGCGCCCGATCTAGAAGGTCAAGCGCATGTTTACAAGGGCTGAGCTTGTCCCTAGAACAAAGAAAATCGCACGCGCCCATTCCTTGAACATACGCGCCCGATTTAAAAGGTTTTGGCGCATGCTTACAAGGGTTCGGCCCATACTTCAAGGGGTTGGGCGCGTATCTAAAGAAATTCCGCGAGTAGTTGAGGAGGTAGGGCGCATACTCCAAAAGCTTGGATGCGAACTTAAAAGGGTTGGGCACGTGCCTAAAAGGGCCGCGCACGTACCTACTAGGGCCGCGTGCGCATGCCTTAAAAAAAAAAAAATTTTTTTTTTTTTTTTTGCGTACGCGCCCAGCCCTGGTATGTACGCACGCGTACCTATTGGCGCACGTACCTATTGGGGCCGCGCGCGTACGTACAAGGGCTAGGCGCGTACGCCTAAAAATTTATTTATTTTTTTTTTTTTGACTTACGTGCCCAGCCCTTGTACGTACGCGCTCGATCTAGAAGGTCAAGCGTATGTTTTTAAGGGCTGAGCTCGTCCCTAGAACAAAGAAAATCGCACGCGCCCATTCTTTAAACGTACGCGCCCGATTTAAAAGGTTAGACGCATGCTTACAAGGGTTCGGCCCATACTTCAAGGGGTTGGGCGCGTATCTAAAGAGGTTCCCCGAGTACCCAAGGAGGTAGGGCGCATACTCCAAAAGGTTGAGTGCAAACTTGAAAGGGTTGTGCGCGTGCCTAAGAGGGTCGGGCCGCGGGCGGATAATTAAAGGGATCGGGCGCGTACTTAAGGGGGTCGGGCGCGTCTCTAAAGAGGCAGCGCGCGTACATAAAGCGGTTGGGCGCATACTTAAAGGGGTCGGGCGCGTCCCTAAAGGGATCGAGCGCGTACCTCAAGAGGTCGAATGCGTTCCTAAAGGGGCCGAGTGTGCACCTCAAGGGGTCAATCGCGTACGTACAAGGGCAGGGCGCATACACATGAAAAAAATAATTAAAAAAATAAAAATTTGTAGGCGTAACGCGCCCAGGCTCCAGCCCTTATTTGTGTGCGCCTAGCCATTGTTCATATGCGCCAGCCCTTGGTTGTACGCGCTCGATCCCAAAGGTTGGCACTACTAACAAAGGCCATGCGCGTTCAAAAAATTTATTTATTTATTTATTTATTTGTTTGGCGTACGCGCGCGGCCCTGTTTGATACGCGCGCAGCCCTTGTTCGTACGCACCCAGCCCTTGTACGTATGCGCCCAGCCCTTGTTTGTACGCGCGCAGCCCTTGTACGTACGCGCCCGATCCAAAAGGTCGGGCGCATGCTTACAAGGGCCGGGCGCGTACAAAAAAAAAAAAATATATTTTTATTTTTTTTTGGCGTATGCGCGCGGCCTTGTTCGGTACGCGCGCAGCCCTCACTAGTACAAAACAGGGAAAAAGAAACCGCACTCGATTCGGAGTTGCGGTTCGTTTGACCACGCTGTCGGAACAGTTATCACTGTTCCTAAATTGGGTTGTCCCAACGTTTTTGGCCATAACTCCCTCATTTTGGAGAGTTTTTGGACGTGTAATATACCGTTGGAAGCGTGTTTTTAAGACGCTTTCAACGGTATATTACACGTCTAAAAACTTCCAAAAATGAGGGAGTTATGGCCAAAAACGTCGGGATAGCCCGATTTAGGAACAGTGATAACTGTTCCGACAGCGTGGTCAAACGAACTGCAACTCCGAATCAAGTGCAGTTTTTTTTTCCCTGTTTTGTACTAGTGCCTTGTTCGTACGCGCTCAACCCTTGATGGTCAGTGCCCAGCCCTTGTTTGTACACGCCTAGCCCTTGTACGTACGCGCCCGATTCAAAAGGTCGGGCGCATGCTTACAAGGGCCGGGCGCGTACTAAAGGAAAAAAAAAATTAATTTTTTTTTTTTTTGTACGCGCGCAGCCCTTGTTTGTACGCGCCCAGTCTATGTACGTATGCGCCCGATCCAAAAGGTCAGGCGCATGCTTACAAGGGCCAGGCGCATACTAAAAAAAAAAAAATTTTTTTTTTTTTTTTTTTTGCGTACGTGGCGGGCCCTGCTAGGTACGCGCGCGGCCCTCTTAGATACGTGCCCAACTCTTGTTCGTACGCGCGCGACCTTCTTGTCGACGTGTCAGCCACGTATTTGCTTTCGTGGCAGTGGATAAATTGATTTACCCCTAGTCATGGTCAAACCATCGTTGACCCTTATCGGACGGACAACAACCTCCATCGGACGGACAGCGGGACGGATGGACGGCCGAACAACCCTGGAACTTCCGGTCCTCTTCAATCCAAAGCTTAGACCACGTTGACAAGTCTAATGGTTGCACCCGCTTCTCGACAAGGGAGAAACTCTTCACTGACACATAAAAACATGCAGAACCAGGCCGATACCCATTGACGAACTCCCCCTTCAATTTCTCGACATCACTTCTAAGAGGTAACCTCACCTCACTCATGGGCACCATCCGGCAGAGAGAAATTGGGAGATCACCAGCGAAAGAGCAGATGTTGCTCAGTAGGATGTCATATGAGGTCCTACAGATGGACCTCCGCAAAGATTGAAGTGTAGGAGCCAGCCCATGCTCATCATCAAGTTCAGTGATGCGTGCTTTGTCCTCCATAATCTCAAGGTCCTCACGTGAAGAAGTTGTTGTAGGTCCTAAACTCTCAACCTGCAATAAGTATGCATGAGATATCGAAGCAACAAATTGCATCCACCTGAACTAGAAACTTGAAATGAATTAAAAAATAAATCTAGAACAAACGAGTAAACTAAATTCCTGCTCATGCAATCCAACAAGTATGGCCAAAATGGTCATGAAAAAAACTTCGGGCGAAATAAAGCAATGTCCCTCCCCCACCCCAGCCTAGCCCTCTGAAGCCATTCACTCACTACTTCCCACCCCTCCCACTCTCCCCAGCCTCCCACCCACACTCCCACCCTCACCACTTCTCGCATCTGGACTCCCTCAGCACTCTCACGAGGATCAGGTAGAGAGAAATATAGAAATCATGAACACGATCTCATGATCGTGACCGTCAAAGGAAGAAGAAATATGCGCGCACGTCAAAGAACTCTCTAGCTGGGAGAGGATTCTCAATTTTTTATCAAAATCAGTGATCCCTAAAAATGGCTTTCGGATCCGAAAGCCAAAATCATGGGTCACTGATTTTGGAAAAATTCACGATTCTCCCCCCTACTCGATGAGATCCTTCGCGTGCGCTCTCTTAACAACAAGACTCACATACTTCTAAGCAGTCGAGGCAGAGCATATATCACATCGTACCCCCTCCCCACCCGAGCCTAGACCTCACATATTACTCACTCACTACAGAATAACTCCCGTGGACCTCCCCACACACACACTCGCGTCCCACCCCACCCACACTCTCCAGCCTCCCACTCACACTCCCCAGCCTACCATGCACACTCCCCACCCTCCCCTCACACACTCCCCACCCTCACCACCTCTCGCATCTGCACTCCCTCAGCACTCTCACGAGGATCAAGTAGAGATAAATATAAAAATTGTGAACACGATCTCATGATCATGACCGTCAAAGAAAAAAGAATTATACACGCGCGTCGAAGAACTCTCTAGCAGGGAGAGGATTCTCAATTTTTTATCAAAATCAGTGATCCCTGAAAATGGCTTTTGGATCCGAAAGCCAAAATCAGGGGTCACTGATTTTGGTAAAAATTCACGATTCTCCCCCCCTCTGGATGAGATCCTTGAATTTTTACCAAAATCAGTGACCCCCTAAAAATGGCTTTCGGATCCGAAAGCCAAAATCAGGGGTCACTGAATTTGGTAAAAACTCACGATTCTCCCCCGCTCTAGATGAGATCCTTGAATTTTTACCAAAATCAGTGACCCCTAAAAACGGCTTTCGGATCCGAAAGCCAAAATCAGGGGTCACTGATTTTGGTAAAACTTCACGATTCTCCCCCGCTCTGGATGAGATCCTTGAATTTTTACCAAAATCAGTGACCCCCTAAAAATGGCTTTCGGATCCGAAAGCCAAAATCAGGGGTCACTGATTTTGGTAAAAATTCACGATTCTCCCCCCCTCTGGATGAGATCCTTGAATTTTTACCAAAAATCAGTTACAAGGTAAGAAAGTGAAGATGAATATTATTTTTGAAGAATTTTTTGGATTTATTTTCATATTCATTTTTGTTTATCAAACAATGTTTCTAAAATTTCCAAGTTTTTTTCTAGCTCAAAGGGGAGTTTTGGATCCAAAGGCTTTCTTTGGGCCACTCAAAATTTTGAAAAGAGTTGAAAATACATGTATGCTCATATGGGAAAAAAAATTCAAAAAATGGAATTGATAAATTGACTCAGATTATCTGAACAGAGCAACAACAGAGGCAAACAAATTTTGTGTCTTGATGATAACTAAGATAGTTGATATTTTTGAATAAATTTTTGGGTTTAATTTCATATTTAAGGCTTCTTAGCTAGCACGCCATCTAGTAGTTTGATGGTAGTAGCAATAAGGACGTGCCTATAGAATATCAAAAATGGACATTTTTATTCCATTGAACTATATGCCTGCAACAAGGCACCAACAATAACATTCTCTCTCAAGTACCCAGGGTCAACACATTCCCATGTGCAAGGTATGGAAAGAGTCCAAGACACAAGAGGAGGTTGAAGCACAATACTAAGTTATATAAAGGTGGTGGTTATCTTTGGGTGCTACTGCCGAGAGCAAGCGTCTTGCTCTTGAGGATTGGATGGCAATATAGACAATGGGAATGCACAATGCAACTTGTAAGTACTCTTAATGCCTTATACATTTTGGAATTAAAAACTATTTAAAAATATAATTAGAATTTACATAAGAATTATTGTGTCCTCGCAAGATCTCACGCTTGATGAAAGAGCAGGCATGCCATCTTTCAGCCTTTTAGATACATTCTATTATCATTGCCTTGTAAAATTTGAAACCACCATGAGGTGTTTGTATGCGGCTACCATGGACAATATCATCCGAGCTTTCACAAAAATCACTTCATATTGAGCCTGGTTAAAGCGTGGCACGATGAAAAAGGTCACAACTTTGGTAGCGATCCATACAATGTTCAGGTGACTCCAAATTTATTGCAAAAGTTGTTCAACACTTTCCTAGGCCCTTCCAAGACATGCAGACTAAAACGTGCGGAGATCTTTAAGTCTACCAAAACCAAGCTTGACATGCCACTCATGTCAGGCCACAATTTTCATTAATTGGATACGGTGAATTTCTCTAATCCACAAGATGGAACAAGAGTGACTCGAACAAGTACAGAAGAGGCCTTCAATGGACTAGATTCAACAGTTCTACATACAACTTCAGTGTGGAATTGGTATGTGATCCATCAAAGTGGTTTATTGTTCGCGTACCGAAGAAATTGACGCAAATATGCCAAACATTGTATGCTCACATTGATGAGAAATGCGCCACTCGCCACTCGCTGCTCACCGTTCACAAGGTAGCGTCGCTCCTATCACAGACTACCCCGCATTTAGTGCCCAGATTTCTTGAAGATGTCAGCAGAGGCATTGGGAAAGAAGGGGCAATGGAAATATTGTAAGCATGTGTACTATATCTTACGTTACTTGTGTAAATTGGACTACAAAAAAGACCTGTTCATGCATGCTCCAAGCTACAGCTTCAATGAAGTTATACACATACTAGAGCTTGCTAATATTGCAGAAATCGCATGATGATGTGCGTCACGGCATAAATTTTAATACTCTTTCTATATCTAGATAGCTGATGTGGTGTCAATATTCCAACTGCGTGATTGTAGGTGGTAGTTTATTTATTTTTGTTTTTTTTTCAAACCGCAGAGAAGTATTTTTGTTGGCAACTTCCAATAGTTCCGTTAGATAGAGCCAGCATACCACAACAGGGATTTGAAGCCTACACCTTTCCATTTGGAGAAGTTGGATAACTCTCACCATCACCCGGTAGTTTAAGGTTTTCACAGACCGTTGGTATTTCTATAGAAACATCTTATGTTATTGCTTCAAAAAATAAATTATCTTACTCCACATCTAGTACTCTAGCACTTCATTAGAAGGTTATGTTTTATAAATTGCCATCCTATATAAAAGTACAAATGTAATCCTCAAAAGAAAAAAAAGCACAAAGATTAAAATTCCATAACATGCATAAGAACATGGAAAAAAAACTATCAATTGTCAATGTATCCACAGCTATAGGGTACTTTCTTAATTTAGTAAATTTTGCAACATTTAAGGCCAAATTTCACAGTTGTACCACTTATCGAAAAAAAATGTGACACACCTTTAAACTAAAATAGGAACTCTAAAAGACCGAAATAAAGGAAAAACACGCAATTTCACAGTATACCACGGCTACAGGGTATTTTCTAAAATTAGAAGTTTTTGAAAAATATGTCACCAAAATTTGATGATCTGCTGAAAAAACCTCGAATTTCACTTTTTTCCCAAAAAAATGACAAAAAAATTCAAGATTTTAGGATTTTTTATGCTCACCGCTCGCCGCTCGCTGCTCACCGCTCACAAGATAGCGTTGCTGTTCCCTGAAACATCTTACCTCCAGCCGCACTGGATGTGGAGGGAGACTGAGAGGAGGACGAATAGTGGGTGGGTAGGCCCCTTGCTCACTTACATTACGCCACTCACAGTTTCGGAAACACGGGTCTAATATCCCTTCAGGAAGATCTCAGTGACGCCATAATCATCCAAGTGAGTGAGTAGAGTTAGAAGGAGAGAATGGGAGGAAGAGTCTTTCTTACTTGTGTCAAACACTAAAATCTTTGTGAGTCCTCAGATCATTGTCCGTGGTGATAAAAACCCCTGCCAAGTCCACATGTACTCTGGATGTCCATATTGTGCATAGGTGTAACTATAAGCCCAAGATCTAATCTAAAGTTTGAGTAATAAAAGTCCTTCCTACCTGTGCGAGGTAGGACGTATGAGGTAGGACGTACGAGGTAGGGCTTACGAGGTAGGACGTACAAGGTAGGAAGTACGAGGTAGGACGTACGAGGTAGGACGTACAAGGTAGGACATACAAGGAGACAACACGCGTACGAAGAGCGGAGTAATTGGTGTTATTAACACCCAGGCTTTGTGATCTAAACCTTTATGACCTCCTTTCTTTTGATGTATCTATTGTATAATTGACATTGTATAGATTATGGCTTGTTGTTAGTCGTTGTAGTTCTCGGTGACTCTCTGTGGGAACGATTACCTTAAGGATATCTTTGTGTTAAGATGTGAATACTTGCCAACACGTACTACGACATCGCCCACTTCAACACCAGGCGCTTCGGTTTCTCCGGGTGGAAAATAGGGTTTAGAAACTCTATTATTATCCGGGCCTGTGGGTCCGTTAGGTCCCGGATCGAGTATCCCTCCTTTGGGTCAGCCGGTCCAAGGAACTCGCCATCCGTGAGATTGTCCTTCCGCTCCGCCACCTTGACTTTCCCATCTTGGAAGGCGTAGGTTCGTTTCCACTCTGCCCGGGTCCACTTCTCTGGATGAGCACGCAAGCTTCCGTCGTATTGGTTGTCGGGAGTGCCGATCAACTCCATCACCACCTTCTCGTCCTTTGTTCTCCATGCTGCCGTAATCAGACCGGAGCAACCCATCTTGTCCAGAAAATGGAACAAGACGTGAAGGTCCTTGTCTTCCGTTGGCTACTCCGGTACTACCCTCACAATGGGGGGTCCTCCGATTGCCGTGTTCTTTACCCTCTCCGGTTTCCCTGATCGCTCTCCGGCCATGGCGTTCTTCCGACAGTCCTCCGGTCGTACCTGCACGCACTGACCTCACCAAAATCCTCCGACTACAATCGGATGCTTGGAGAGCAACCGGTTTAAGAACTAGCAACCGGAGGAAGAAAGGGAAATAGGAAAAAGTGTGAAGAAAGAGAAGGAGGAGTAAGATAACTATATTTGGGAAGTCCCGTCGGTTACCCTTTTATAACGGCGCAGAAGTACGGGATTTACCAACGGCTCTGACGTCACCATCGAAATTCACCAACGGCTCTGACGTCACCATCGTCGTTATGACGGATTTTGCAACGGTATCACCTGAATTTCCCTTCCTATTTTATGTTCCTCCGGACAGCTCAGATAATAGCTTGATTTAGGCGTGAGTAGCTTTCCGGATATGCCATTTGTTAGGGCTATTAAGGACTTAGCCGGTCCATCACCTTCCCTATCTCCTAGTTTCTAATTCCGTACTACATTATTCTATTTTGCTAATCTTTTACTACTAATTTTTTTCTTTATGCCGGATTTTAAGTTTAACTTCCGGAAAACTCGTGGGACGACTTCCCACATGACCCCTTTTTCAACCGTGAGCGTCCTCGCGAACGCTTCCGGCTTGACTCTCGGTGTTGTAAAGTTTAACCCTAGATCCGTTAGTTCTAGTATCCAGGGGTCTACCTGCCAGATCTTCTAGTTGCAAGGATCTGTTAGGATAAATTTTACTAACCCGGAAAGGTCCCATCCATTGAGTATGTAGTTTACCTAGAAAATCTCTATGACAGCTGTCAAAGAGAAGTACCAGGCTGCCCTCCCAAATTCCGGTTTGCGTTGGGAGTTTCTGGTCGAAGTCTTCCTTCCGGTTTGCCTAGACTTCCTTCGTTCGGTCTAGAGCGTCCATCCGGATCTCCTCCAAGTTATCGATTTCATCTAACCGTTGACTTGTCCCCTCTGTCCGGACACCTTGCCGGCTGGCTAGAATCCGGAAGGTTTCTACTTCCATTTCTATTGCTTGGAGTACTTCCTGACCATAAACGAGAAATAATGGACTCTTACGAGTGGTGCCCTTGTATGCTGTGTTATATGCATATACTGCCGAGGCAAGTTTCCTGTCCCAATCCGTTTTGTGGGAGGTCACCACTTTCACCAATATTTTCCCTACGATGCCGTTGGCTCGCTCCGTCAATCCATTTGCCTTCGGATTATAGGGAGTGGTCTTCCGGTGGTTGATATCATACCGTTCGGTTAAATCCACTATAACCTCATTCAAGAAGTGAGTCCCTCGATCGCTCACTAACTTCAACGGTTTAGAACATCCCCAATCATCGAATATGGGGCCACCCGGTGTTGAAAAATACTCTTCTCCTCTCGAGACATACCTTCCGGATACTCTTGTGTTCTAAGGTATTTCCACATTAGCGTCAACTCCATGTGGTCATCTTCTTCTGTCCAGAAGACGGAGATGTCCCCGGATTTCCAAAATTCTTCCTTTTCCGGAAAGCTCTTTTGGTCGAAGAGTTCCGGAAATTCATCCGGAAAATCTGTTTGTAGCTCAAGAGGGTTTTCCGGCCCACGCTGTCTAGACAGGTAGTCCGCGTTTAGATTGGACTTACCGGACTTCACAATCACTTTGTAGTTGAATTCCTAGAGAAGGAGGATCCACCGTGCAAGCCTTCCGGACAGATCTGGTTTATTAACCAGGTACTTCAAGGCGTCATGATCGGTATGGAATATTACCTTGTATTCGAGAAGATAGTGCCGGAACTTCTTACATGCGTAGATGACTGCCAGGGCCTCTCTCTTCGTGGTGGTGTAGTTCTTCTCCGCCGGATTCATCTGTCGGCTAGCATAGTAAATAGGCCGCTCTCGTTTCTCTTCGTCCGGTTGCCAAAGAATTGCGCCTAGGCACCATCCGGAGGCATCTAGAGTGACATGGAAGTCCTTTGTCCAGTCCGGCGGTGCCAGGATCGGTGCCGTCACCAATCGGGTCTTCAGTTCCTCGAAGGCTGCTTGACAGATGGCCGTCGAAATGTACTCCATCTTTTTTTTTAATAACTCCGTCAATGGCATGGCAATCCGAGCATAGTTTTCGATGAACCTCCGGTAGTAGCCGGCACAGTCCAGGAATCCCCGTAATTCTCTAAGATTTCGTGGAGCTAGAAGCGCTATCATGACCATGATTTTTCCAAGATCAACAGCTATCCCTTGCCGGCTAACTGTGTGTCCTAATAAAAGTCCGGACACCATCCCAAAGAAGCACTTTCTCGGATGCAGCTTGAGCTTCGTCTCCCGGCATCGCTGAAATGTCTTCCGGAGGTAGGTCAGGTGTTCTAACCACTTGCTGAAGACGGCGAAGTCATCGATGAATACCTCTAAAAAATGTTTGAGAAAGTCTTGGAAGATATCCATCATCAACCTTTGGAAGGTTCCGCGTGCGTTGCACAATCCGAATGGTATCTGGTTGAAAGCGTAGGTCCCCCAATCCGTGGTGAAGGTTGTCTTGGGTTGATCCGATTCCCGGATGGAAACTTGGTTATATCCGGAAAACCCATCTAGAAAACTGAAGCATTCCTGGCCGACCACGTGATCTAACACCATATCGATGAATGGTAGCGGAAAATGGTCTTTCTTGGTTGCAGCATTCAGTTTCCGGAAGTCTTGACAGACTCGGATCTTTGTTTTCCCGTCCGGGCCTACCTTCTTTGGTACGATCACAATGGGTGATACCCATTCAGAGTTGTTGACCAGGTAGATAAATCTGGCTGTCAGCAGCTTGTCTAACTCCTCCTTGACCATCATGGAGTATTTGGGATTCAGCCGGTACTGTCGTTGACAGACCGGTATGGCTCCGTCTATTAAATCGATCTGGTGTTCTCCCAACTCCGGTGGTATCCCTACTTGATCGGTAGGTAGCCATGCGAACACGTCATCAAACTCCGTCAGCACTTTGAGGTATTCTTCCTTCTCGTCATGTGACAACTGTTTCCCTAAGAAAAAGGTCTTCTCCTTCGCTACCTCGACTAGTGCGTAGTCATGTGGAGACACCATGGTCTTGATCTGATCCGCCTCATCTATCATTGGTCTGGTTTGTAAATCTGACCACGTTGGGCTAGATTCCGATGCTTCGGAAAGTGTCGGGGCAATAGCTCCGAATGCAATCTAGTTCTGGATCCATTCAGCAGAGAATTTGACGTTGGATTCTCCCGAAGATCGGTCACATACCTTCTCATCTGGTGCTGTCGTGTCCTTAGCTGGTACTCGAAAGAACTCATGTTCCGGAATTGGTTCCGGAAATCCGCAGTCTTCTTCCGTGAGTTCGGAGAACTGCTGAACTTGGTATGATTGGATGGATTCGGATGCTTCCGGATCCGTCCAATCGGATGTGTAGCCGTCCGAGTCTGCTGTCTCTCCTTGATGCTGCTCCGGCCGCTAGGTCATACAGATAGCCAGATCTCCAAATAAGAAGGCCCTCTTTGCCCAGTTAACTTTAACTCCAGCCAGGTATAACCACGGTCTTCCTAGGAGTAGGGGAAACAGTCTCCCCTCTCCTACGCGAATGACGAGGTAGTTCAATTCATAGGTCAATCCGGAAATACTTGTCGAAATTCCGGAAAGCTTTCCTACCGGAATAACCCTTGACTAGTCTGCCATCTGAAGGGTCTGGTTCGTTGGTTCAAAGGTTATATACCCTAGATCCGCCGCAGTGCTTTCTAACATCAAATTTACCCCGGATCCTCCGTCTACCCGAACATTCCGGATGGTACATCCGTCAATTTCAAAAGAAATTTCCGGAGCTCCAAAATCCTCTACCCCTGTAAAATTGACCGTGATAGGAGGTAACCGGATGTTTCTCCTTCTTGGTTTGATCAAAGCAGTCTTCAATTGCTTCCGATAATTTGCATTATCGTAAAGAAGTTGACCAAAGGTGACGTTGGCCTTCTGCTCCTTGATATCGTGTAAAATGTCGTACTCGTCTACTCAGATCCTAGATTCCGGTATAACATGGGCCGGATGATCAGCAAATGTTACCTTCCTTTCTCTGGAGATTCTGGTCAGTTCCTCTCGTACTTCCTTACTTATATCTGGAACAAGAGCGGAAGTCTCGACCCCTTTTTCAAACTCTACTACTTCCGGAAGGATCTCACTATCTGAACTACTGGACCTTCCGGATGCCTCTGGGGTTCGGATACTGACTCCGGACAACTTTGCCCTATGAATCTTTTTCTTCCTACGACCTCGGTCACGGGTGGAGCTGTGGGTACTCACCTGGTTGATACCTACTCTAGGTAAGGTTGATGGCTCCACCGGACACCGTCAAGTGTTCGGGTTTTCCACTCCGTCTTTATGGCCGTAGTTCAGAGCCGCTGCTCTCTAGGTGGTATCTCCACTTGCTTGTATACCGATTTAGGCTTTGCCGGATACTGACATTCCGGCGCAATGTGTCCGTAGTGTCCACAGTTCTGGCATGGATGTGGTAGCGGAGCTCCCTGACCTCCCTTGTACGAGCAATTCGGTGAATAATGACCGGGCTCTCCGTAGTTGTAGCAGAGCCCGTACTGACGTTCCATCGTGACCGGTCGTCGTAGTTGACCGGGCGTTGCAGGTGTATCTCCGGATGGTTGTCCTAGCACCGCCGGTCTTCCGGGTGAGTTCCGAGCTTTCACCATGGATGAAAGTCCTCTTCCTCTTCCGTAAGCAGGGCTGATCTGGTACACTAGCGCCATCTCCGGTTGTTCCTCTTCATATTTAGTCGTGGCGTATAAGACGGTCCCCTCTTTGTCCACAAACTGCACTCGATGGGGGGGTACATGTGGGCACTCACCCGGGTAGTTACCATGTTGTCCACACAGTTGCACCAGACGTTGTTTCGGACTGCCAGAACCGCTCTCCTTGGCTTGTGTTTTTCTGCCAGTTGAACTTTGATTGCCGCCAGGCTGGTCTGAATATCCTTGATCATCCGTCGATCGTTTGGTTGCTCTTCTTTGACCTTCACGACAACATGGTCTCGGTCTTTCCGGTATTCCCTGGAACTTGATGCCCTCTGAGAAGGGCTAAGATCATCTGAGTCCTCCTGTTCGCTAGACTGGTTGTCCGTTCTGCTGGAGCTATTGGATCCGGATCCGGAACTTGAATCATTCCTGTTCTTCCGGATCTGTTTCCCCCTCTTAGAACTTTCTTGTTTTGACCTCGACCGGGCTTGCCGGAGGGATTGCTTGGAGTTTTCGTAATTTTGTGTGGCCTCCATAGCCTCTTGTAAGGACGTAGGTCAAGCTTGCCGGACGTGGAATCCCATCTTTTCCGAAAATCCTGCAACGTACCATTCAATTTGAACACTCTGTGCAATGTCTGGAGTTAGTTTGTGAATCAGACTCCGTACCCTTTGTCCATACCTCCTGACGGATTCGGTAGACTTCATCTTCATTTTGCTGAGTTTGCCCAGAGTACGAGCTTCACCTCCAACTTCCCGGAACGTCCGGAGGAAGGTTGCTGTGAGAAGATCCCAATCCGCACGGGTTGGTTCCGGAATGTCTTGGTACCACTGTAACGCTTCGCCCTTCAGCAGTCCTTGAAACAATCTGAGTTTTGTGGCGTTGTCCTCCTGGTTGGCGGTGGCAGTGGCGTTGAATTCGCATAACCAATCGTCCACATCCTCGAGTCCATCTCCCTTGAACTTCGGGTACTTTAGCCGGAACGTTGATCGTGCGAGCGCCATTCCAACAGTGGTCGTGGCAGTGGGTCCACCCGCCAGTGATGTCTCTCGCGGGGAAGGTCAAGGCGGACTGAGAGACCTACTTCCGGATCCTCCGGGTGTTGTCTTCTTCCGTGCAAACCTTCGAGAGCCTTCACTCTGCTGGGCACTCATACAAATCTACTCTCTGTCTATCCTATCCGGAATACATATATTCCATTACTCATATTCGAGTTAGTGCTTCTAAAACCAAATCTGAAAAGAAAGAACAAGATCCCCGGCAGCGGCGCCAAAATCGTGTCGTAGTCGCAGAGTCAGTATTCCTCCGGAATGCACTCAATCATCATTAAGTGCTTCCAAAGTGAACCACTCCGGTTTCGTTCCCACAGAGATCTATTTATCCTTTCAGATTATCCAAAACCACTAAGCTATCGATCACCTAGGTTAGTTGTTCTATTCCATTAAGGAACCGGATCCTTCCAGTTTCCGGAACTTACCCAGAATGTACCGGAACTAGTTTCCGGAAGGTATGTACAGCTGCTTCCGGAAGACCAGGTGGGTAGTTTGATTTACCTCTGTTCCCCCCCTCAGAGCGGCTTCCGGAAGGTTTAAGCGAGTGACCGGAAGGCCACTGATCCTATTTTGTGTAAGTGGCCGGATTCCCCATTGCCTTCTGACTTTAAGTGGCTAGACACCCACTGCCCCGGATTTTATAGTGCCCGGACAATCACTCTCCTCCTAATCTACTAACCGGTGATGTGGTGTTGATTCTAGACTTAACTCTTACGACATCCGGAAGGCCTTCCAGATGGGGTCACACAAAGGTAAGTCCGGACTACAACGACGTTCCGGTAGCATTGTTGTAGCACTCTGAAGATAGTGATATTGTTTTACTTGGGAGGACTCCTAGACTCACATAGCAGGTTTTTCCAATCGTGGGGGTAAACTCCGATTTTGGGACCAGAATCCGGGTTCACACGGGATATTCCGTGCCCTAGAGACTACCAGGAACACCTCTGCAATATATCTCTTCCCCTCCTCGTTCTTCCGGACTCTGAAGGTGACCAGGAACGCCTATGCAATCTCCTCCAGTTATTCCGGACACTCCCCTGCTGGAAATCCAAACCGGCTCACTCCTCAGTACATCAAAACATCCTTCTCTTCAAAGAACCTGCGTAATACGTACTACAGCAACGGACTTTGTACCTTACAAAAGAACATCTTATGTCGCACAAACTAGGTAGCAAATCTAGTGATAGCTCCGGAATATATTCAAACATAAGGGAAAACAAGTTCATGAGTTGAGAAAACTCATTATACTAAGTACTAGGAAATCAACCTGATCCACACACTACCTTATCTACGAGAAATCCGGAAAATCTGATCTAGACAATCTTATCCCTAAAGGTCCGGGATTTCAAAACATGAAACCCGAAAATTATGGATCTCAGATCCGATTTATTCGCCGGTCAACAATTCTGAGTTTCCGGCTTAAGACACAAGTCGGTAGCCGGGTGCAATCTGGAGCCCCATCGTTAATCGCTACGACAAGTCTGATGACCGGAACTAACTAATCTTCTAATAAAACTAACTACGGAGTCCTCTTGTTCCGTCCACTCCGGCGCATCGGAGATGCTCCCACGGTCTGCTTCTTGCCACCTACCTTGTCCGGAGTTGGATCCGGTATTGGTCCACTTCCGGAAGTTGGAGCTTCCGGCTCCGGTTGGTCGGTCGAAGCTGCCGCCTGCGTGCCCTTATCTGCTCTACCGATGGTAGTCCCTTCTGCTGTCTTGGGGCTGGCGGCAGCTTCCGGATAACCTCGGGACAGGGGAGAAGTAGTCTTACGGCGACCGGAGGTAGGTGGAGAAAGATGAATCCGAAAGCCGGGAGACGGCTCCTGGAACAGTGCTGAAGAAAGAGGGGTCTTCCTGACCGTCTCCGGACTGTTGGGAGGCGCCCTGCAACTCTGTCCGGGTGGAGCTGTGTCCGGTGTGACCACCGTATCCTCCATCGGTTCCTTATCCTTCCCGGAGGATTCAGGTGCGTGTTGTGAAGGTCAGGTTGCCTCCGGGGACAAGGTCAGGTCGATGGTGGGGTTTGACTCTGCCGGCTTCTCCGGTATGACGGTGCTGGCTGCGTTGTCCGCCAATAATTGCATCTGTCCCCATGTCTTCTCCATCTTCCGGCCGTGGTCCAGAAGGAACCGGATGATCTGCCCCTGATTCGCCTCACCTCCCTTCTCTAGGTATTCGGTGAAGAGAATGCTCCGGTTGACAGTGTCAACCGGAAAACTCAGCGCTTCCCGCACCTCGCCAAGGGCTTGAGCGGATGCGACTGCCTTGGCTTCTGCTGCCTTCCGGAATACTTGGGCTTCTTCGAGCGCTACATCCGCCTTCGACAGATCCTGCTACATTTTCGCCCGGGCTTGGAAAGGGTCCGATGCTGGGCTTCCATCTGCTCCAATCGAAAGTCGGTCTCCCCAAGGCTCTTCAATCGGGCAAGGATTTCCTCCAAGTTCTCAATCCAGAGCTCCCCCATGATAGCGTATATCAGGGCGGTGCTGTCAGTCAAGTTTTGGTTGATCCGGGTGGCCCTCCATGCGACCTGTTGGAGCAGCTCCATGATGTCCTCCTTGTGGCTTCCGGTGAGTGTGGGCAGATCCGGAGTCGGGCATTGCTCGGGCCGCTTTGAAGGTCCCGCAGCATAATCTTCTTCCGGAGCCGGGTCCAGACATATAGGTGGGGATCTTACCGGTGGCTGATCCGGTGGCATCGAGCGGCTCCTCTTGCGTGTTCGTGGTGTTTCCGCAGGGAGTGGCTCCGTTTCCTCTTCTTCTTCCTCTGAGTCCGCCTCCACGCCTCCGTACTGCTGAATTGTCAGCAGTTCTTGATAATCGTCGTGCTCCTCCGGTTTCAGCAGCTTGTGCCTGTCGTAGAGGTGCGTTAGGTAGACCGGTAGGGATGAGCCTGCCTTCATGTTCCGGTGAAGACTCTTGACCAGTCGTTCCACCAGGTCTTGCATAAGTGAGGCCCAATCTACGTAAATCTTGCCTCGCATGGCGCCCAAGAAAGTTGTCGCCCACTTCAACACCAAGCGCTTGGGTTTCTCCGGGTAGAAAATAGAGTTTAGAAACCCTATTACTATCCGGTCCTGTGGGTCCGTTAAGTCCCGGATGGAGTATCCCTCCTTTGGGTCAGCCGGTCCCAGGAACTCGCCATCCGTGAGGTCGTCCTTCCACTCCGCCACCTTGACTTCCCCATCTTGGAAGGCGTAGGTTCGTTTCCACTCTGCCCGGGTCCACTTCTCTGGATGAGCACGCAAGCTTCCATCGTATTGGTTGTAGGGAGTGCCGATCAACTCCATCACCACCTTCTCGTCCTTCGTTCCCCATGCTGCCCCAATCAGACCGGAGCAACCCATCTTGTCCAGAAAATGGAACAAGACGTGAAGGTCCTTGTCTTCCGTTGGCTACTCCGGTACTACCCTCACAATGGGGGGTCCTCCGGTTGCCGTGTTCTTTACCCTCTCCGGTTTCCCTGATCGCTCTCCGGCCATGGCGTTCTTCCAATAGTCCTTTGGTCGTACCTGCACGCACTGACCTCACCAAAATCCTCCGACTACAACCGGATGCTTGGAGAGCAACCGGTTTAAGAACTAGCAACGGGAGGAAGAAAGGGAAATAGGGAAAAGTGAGACGAAAGAGAAGGAGGAGGAAGATAACTATATTTGGGAAGTCCCGTCGGTTACCCTTTTATAACGACCCAAAGTACGGGATTAACTAACGGCTCTGACGTCACAATCGTCGTTATGACGGATTTTGCAACGGTATCACCTGAATTTCCCTTCCTATTTTATGTTCCTCCGGATAGCTCAGATAATAGCCGGATTCACGCGTGAGTAGCTTTCCGGATATGCCATATGTTAGGGCTATTAGGGACTTAGCCGGTCCATCACCTACCCTATCTCCTAGTTTCTAATTCCGTACTATATTATTCTATTTTACTAATCTTTTACTACTAATTTTTTTCTTTATGCTGGATTTTAAGCTTAACTTCCGGAAAACTGGTGGGACGACTTCCCACATGATTCCACAGTTTTCCATCTGGACGTTGCCGGAATTGAAATAGCTTCCGCCTAACATCCCAATATCCGCCCATGACTTGGTAGAAGAAGTTTTGTTTATCAACATGGTCCGCAGTGGTTCCTGATATGAGCTTGTTGGCCACTCGTACAATTTCTTTGTGGTCATTATCCCTACCAAATTGCGTGCTTACACTGGACTTATGTAGTTGGTGGCTCTGCGCCTGCCAATTCCACACCAAATCTTTTCCTCACTTTTGAGCATAGGCATCCCCAGGCGCATTCTCCGGGTTCAGCTCCCAACTAGGTGGCATGTAGGCGGTGAGGCCAAACACTTCATACAAGCGCTTATGAAATGGTGCGCTACACTTTGCGCAAAACCTACGTATCAAGATACCACTTAGCAGACACATCGGATGGTATAAACACCGACACGTGCCAAGAGCATATGCACCTTCCGGCCCGAAAGGATTTAAACAAACTGGGCAAGCATCTTCATTTTGCATGAAGCATGCTGGTGTTGGCCATAATTTGCGTGGTGCCACGTTTCCGCTTGATTGAAGGACATGAGAAGACATAGCCTCTGCGTGGTCCCACTCCAACTTTGCCCAGTCAATAGATTTACCATCTGGCAACAGAGGCAATTTAGTTGGAAACATCTAGTCGATGTGAGCCCAAGATGTGAGTCCAAAGTCACGGCGCGTATTATTCGTCAAATATTCGTTGTCAATCTTCTGGACCTCTATTGCCATTTGCCTCGCACGGTCAACATTCAAGATGCATGCCACCTTCCATTGATAGTATTGCTCGCTCACCGATCTAATCCTTTTTTGAAGGATGTCGTTTGCACTCCGAAGTTGAACAAGTTCCGTGCTTGGATTAGCTGGAGAAAACGACAGAGAATCCTCGGTGCCGATGGAATCTACGAATGGCTCCGCTGCTACAGTCGGCGGCGGTAGAAAAACCAACGGACGACTAGCGAAGCGGTGACGCGGTGGTCTTGTCGGGGTCTCTAGCAAGCAGCTAGTAATGTTGCCAATAACATTGTCGAGGATTGTGTCGTCCACACCTTGAGCAACTCCGCCAATATTAGCCTCGCTGGCAACACGTTCTCCTCGCAACTCTTCTATCTCGGCTGCTTGTTTGGTGATAATATCACCCTTTTCACTGGATTGCAGCTTGAGGTTTTCAATCTCTTCTTGGAGACGTTGAATCATCTCATCCTTCAAACTGATAGTGTCGAATAACTCCTAGCGAGCATCGACAGTCGTACTTCCGGACCGTAATGCTACATGCCTGGTGTTGGAAGTGGTGACTACGACATCCATCATTGGCATTTCATCTAAAATATGGATGGGTTCTTCATCTCCGACACCCTCAAGCCTTGCGACGGGTTCATCATCGCCAACAGGATTTACGATTGGTAAATCTACTTGGCCACCTCCTTGAACCAGTAGACGTCCTGCTTGATGGAGCGTCACTCGATGGCGCTTCTTTCGTGACGCACACGCCACTAGAATAGTCGATGAACGCCGACCTACACGTCCATCTGAGTTCGAATCTGGTGATGAATCTGACTCTACTGGAGCTACTTCTTGTGGGTCATTTGTTTTCTGTGGCCCTAGTGCCATAAAATGAAACATAGGATGCTGCTCTCTAGGCACATCGGCATGCATCCACACTCTCGGCATTTTGGGAGTTTTCCGCACAGTCCTCCAATCCACTCGCTTATTGAGAACGACCTCCGCATATACCATGCGGGGAATGCTATCTTGCGAGCCGTGAGCGGTGAGCGGTGAGCGGTGAGATGCGAGCGGTAAGCGATCAGGGGTAAAGACTTTGAAGTTTATTTACAACTAAAATGTTACTGATAGTAAATTGAAAGGGACGTCAAATTCTATAATAGTCTCTTACCTGAAAAAATAGAATAAATTTTTATATATGACTCAAGAAGAAGAAGCCAGAGGGAATCCTATAGCTGCAGACGTTGTCTGTTGTGGGAAGCCCAACAAATGTAATTGGAATTAGAGTATACGGTGACACCCGGCAAAACACGTAAGATATCCGTTACAAGAAGCGGGTATCGAAGTGTTAGCAACGGTGCATAGATGGTAAAGTGTTCGAATCTGAGAGGCAATTAGTTCTAAGAGACATAAGGAATAGTGTTGTGGGGAGAATATTGTGCTAGTATAGGCATTGACCGGAACAATGGAAGAGAAACTAAAGAATGCATGGAACAAAGAAATCAGATGAGGGAAAATGCTTTGAGATGGAAGGTCACAAAGAAACTTGTTGCCAAGATATACGCAACGCACGATAAGTATCTAGGAAGAAGAGTTACAATAACTATCCGACGATGATAGGAAAATGTTGGACTCCTCTAAAGCCTCGATATCAAGGAAGTCATTAAAAGCAAAACCAGAACTAGAGGAAGTGGAAGTAGACAAAGGGGAGACTACGTCTGCCATCTGGTGTGCAGCTTGGCCCGCGTACAAAGGGAGCAAGAAATCTCGATCCGGTGAAGCGGCCAACGCCATCAAACTGAAAGCAGAAAGCAAGGACACAAATTAGTCTAAGTGAATAAAGAAACTACAGAAGTAAAACTTAAAATTTAAACTTACTTACTCAATCGATTTCTCTTCGAGATCTTGCGGATTGGGGGATCTTCATCAACGCTGAGGTCCATGGAGGTGGGTAGAACCGAACTGGATCACGGAGGCTTCGACATAAAAAGTGGCTTCAACACCGCCTCAAAAATAGCCTTGTCGGATTCGAAGCCAATAAAATGCTGACCAATGGCGCGACACGCGCGAAGAGAATTTCCTAAATGACTAGAAAATGTTAGATCAATTGACACAATGAATAAAAGAGAAAAATACTATAGTGTGAAAGTATAGGAGAAGGTGAAGTGATACCTATAGAAGCGGATGCATCGAAGATCACAGCGCCAGGTTTGGTAAGGGCCTCGAATAGCATTTGGTAAAAAAGGACGCCCTTCTCCCGTCCAGCCCTCCATGGAACGTTACCCCGCATAGTCTGGGTCGTGAGGTCGTTGTGATTGAGTAGGACATCGGTTTCTTCCACTCCCCAACCAGTCTTTGACAGC
Source organism: Bryoerythrophyllum caledonicum (assembly GCA_963971425.1). Taxonomy (NCBI): domain Eukaryota; kingdom Viridiplantae; phylum Streptophyta; class Bryopsida; order Pottiales; family Pottiaceae; genus Bryoerythrophyllum; species Bryoerythrophyllum caledonicum. Next base: position 41,348 of record CAXARX010000979.1, read on the forward strand.
TGAGCATTCACAATGTACGAGAAGGACTCCAAGGGTAACGCGTTCCTGACGTAGAGAAGGATCCGAAATCTATAGGTCTGTAAAACCAAAGACAAGGCAAAAGAACAAAATTAGGTGAAACGTCTATATAAAGAAGAAGCATCTCTTTTAAGAAAATGAATATTTACCTTCTTTGATGGATCAGTGGGCAACGCCAACGGTAATTCGTTAACACCCCACCACTCGCGGAGTAACTTGAACTCGTAGGTTGCAGCGTATGACCGGACGTCGGTGCGAATCTGTACAGACTCGGAAATAACTACCATAATGCATCCTTGTTCATGAAGGAACGAGTCAGCAAATTCAAAGAGGGCCTCAACAATGGGCTCAGCATAAACGTTCCAAGATGGAATGTCTTTCGCATCCCGCGAAATAGATGGAACGCAAAGGCCTTCAGGGATGTCCCCAAGAATGAGATCGAATCCTCGATGAGGACATGTTGCGCTGCAGGCCGGGTTCGAAGTGGAAGGACACACCTGCAAGAACAGAGCTGATTTATATTAGAATGAGTGAAGAGGAAGGCAAAAAATGCATGCCGCAAATACTACTCTTCAACTTGGATTTCAGGTGAGGAATTACTAAGTGCACCAGTTTCCCATAGAATTCCAGTGAGCAATAGTACCGAATGCATTCTAAGGCTGAAGCAAAATTAAACTCAAACAGCGGAATTACAGTGCCACCAAAAGCACTTCACCAATATCCAAACAATATTAATAAATAGGCAGTAGTCAACGAGTAGCTAATCAGATTGATGTAATAGACTTGGTTCCAACATTTACCTTTAGCATGAACTCGTTGAGCCGAAGCATGCACGGGTGGTCTTTTCCTCCATTCATCAAATCCTAGAGAGATGAAAGCTCCACTCTGATACCCATCTTGGAAGCTGATACACTCGGTGGAGAGAAGGAGTCATGAAAAGCTTTCCTTTTAACAACCGATGGCTGATGTTTAGGAGAGCTTGGAATTTCAGGAGACGCTTCAACTTCTGGAAAGTTCTCCTCAGCAGCTGGAGCAGATTCTTCCGCGGCAACAGGAGAGGGAATGAGAACCTCAACTACAAGGTCCATCGACGAAGATCCTCGGGACTTCTTTGAAGCAGCTTTGCCCTTACCCTTCGATTTCGTTGCTGTGGCAACCGCTTGGGCATTGGTCTCCACCCCAATGAGCTCTGGCTGAATACTATCTCGCAGTGCAATGTCAAAATGCGGTGGACTCTGAACTGGGCAGTCTAGATACCAGCCGCACCGCTCCCAGTGCTGCGGACCCCAATCTTTCCGAATTCGGACTGTTCTTGACGTTTGTAAAAGGAGAAGTGTCAATCAACAGGGTGTTGCCGCTATTCGCTTCAGTTCCTTTTAGCGCCGAGGGAGTGAAGAAAAGCGTTGATAGCCTCTTCAAGTAGAGTTTCTGACCCCCAATACCAAACCTTGCGACGTCGCGGTACGACTGATCAAAATAATAACAAAGCCTTCTAATTCCGGGACATGCATCTCTAAGGGTTTTCATTTCATGGGCATGCCTATCTGGATTATCCAAACTCTAGATCACAATACTGAAGTTTGAAACGTAGTAGCTAAGAAACTCAACCATGCGTGGCCGGATCTTGCTATTCAATGACCCGTCCTTGTCAATATCCACGGCGAGTAACAGACCGTCTACTTGGAGGACAAGAAATAGTTATTGAGTGGTTGTCTGCCTATCTGAATGTCGTGCTCAAATGCCTCCGTTTTCCGATCCATTCCTTCTTTGTCAACTATTGGAGTTGAAATAGCAGTAGGAGGAATACCGGGATGAACTGCTGATTGATAGAAATATGGAAGCTATTAGATATATAGTCGGTGGGCAGCCGACAGAGAAGTGGAACATGAAAATACATTTTGATAATAGACTGTGAACTCCAAAGAACAACCAAGGAAAAAGAGCTTTGTGTTCACGTGATACTGTACATTTATTAGAAAGGTAGTGTGCTAAACTGCAAGAAAAATCTCCTAGGTGCACTATCTCGTGACTAACCTCCCAAGGAAATGCCACCTTCTATCGACAGTGCCTTGCTCTTCTGCAAATGGCTCCGTTGCTTCTTTTTCGGTGGCTCGGCGGGGGCGGAACTCTGGGGAGTCTGGCCGCCACTGATATCGGAAGCCGCAACGTGAGTACTCCTGTTTGAAGGAATAATCATCACATTTGGTTTCTTCTTCTTGCTCACCACTTCTGGCACCGGTGCATGATGTAGAACATTGCCGGATTTTGGAGTAGTGGACGCACTTGTGTCGGAACCTTGTTTTTTGGAAATTTAAGTCTTAACGAAATTAACAGGCAAATAGGCCGTGATTTTTTGGAATTTGGGACAACCCCATTGTAAATAGATAGTTTCACTAAAAACTATCATAAGCATCAATAGCCTAAAACTAAAACCCCTAATATCACTAAGGAAGAATCCGGGCATCTCTGGCCCGATTCCGGTCTCGGCAGTTGGGAACCGGAATCTGGATTTAAACGGTTAGAACCGTTTCCGGGTTTAACGGCCCTAACCGGCCGCGGGTGCGGATTCGGTTAATGATTACCAAACTGGGCATAAATAGTTAATCCCATGGTTCTTCCTCTCATCTTTCTTAGTGATCTCTAGGGTTGTTTAGCGGCCGGTGAGCGATTGAGCGTGGTTGAGGCTTGGGAGGGTGAGTTTTGGTGAGCCGGTAGCGCCGCCTTTGCGGGTTAGGGTTTGAGTGCGGACCTCTGTGCGGATCCGTTAGGAAAGGTCCGGACTCGTATCCAGGAGAGCATAGCTGAGATGACGTTGAAGAAGGCGACTAGCAGCAGGGCACCAACAGAATCAATCGTGAACCTCCGGAATGTGGTTCCGGTGGTTCTTGATTCCGAGAGTGACCGGAAGGAGTTGGATGCGGACTTGAAGAGAATGGGGTGCTTCGGATTCCGGGAGCAACCGTGGGGTTTCAGGGACGATGCAATGGGCCGAGAGCTGCTGGATGGGGTCTCCAACGAATTCGACGGCACCATCCGCGGGAAGCCGGAAAAGTGGACTTCAACGATGTGGAGCGAGGTCTACGGATTCTCGACCCGAGGAGAAGGTATGTGCTCGCGCCGGGAGTGCTTTGTTGATGAGAAGTTTGCGCGGAAGGCGGACCCGATGGATGGCTTGACGGTGGCGGATTGCAAGGATCCGAGGGCGAGGAGGATGTATGAATTCGTGCTCCGGATCTTGTATCCGGATCGGCCATCGAAGACAACCACGACCCTTGCCAACACAATCTGGGGAGCTTATTTGGGTGAGCGGAAGGTGGCATGGGGAACCATCGTGCGGGAATCGGTAAGTAAGTTCCTGACCGGATTGGGGAAGGTGCGACCTACTCCAATCTCTCCATTCTTGTACCACCTGTATGAGCATGAAGAATTGTTGCGCGATAACGAGAAGACCGCCTACGAGACGGCTAAGGTGTTGGCGAGCCACGGTTGGGAGGACACGAAGCCGGATGCGGAATCCGAGCATACGCCGGACTCGGATACGGATGCAGATTCTGACAACGACAACGATGACGACCCACCAGCAACAGTCAGCCCGAGGAAGAAGAGGAAGTAGACGGAAAGGAGCAACACGACACCTCCCATCCGTCGGAAGAAGGTCGTCAAGGAGGCCGAAGAGGAGGATCCTTTCGACATGATCGCAGAAGGGTACGAAAGAGCAAAGGAGACTTACGAGCGAATTGAGGTCATCCTGGCAAAGGCGTGCCGGATTGCGGGAGACGTGGGGGCTGATGATCTTTGTAGACACCTGGAGCGGAACTTGCAACCCTGGAATGTGCAAAAGCTGGAAGCTCGACTTGTCTCCGTGGAGAACCGGAATCGGATGATGAAGACGACCTAGAGCTAGAAGGAGACGGAACTGACTGCAGCAAAGGGTAAGGCTAACGATTCCGCACTCGCTCTTATTCGGGTGACAGAGTTTGTGCAGCAGCCCGGAGACGTGCCGCTGAAGGCGAGGCTGTTCGATGCCGGATTCGACGAAGCCCGGAAGTTTGACAGTCCGGTGGCAAAGAAGCTCGTCGGAGTCTTAGTGGAGTACCACTCCAAAATGGAGAAGGTGCTGGAGGAGTGCCGGAAGATCCACGCAGGGATCTTCCGGGAGGTTGGGAAAGGCAAGCAGAAGGTGTCTCCGGATCTCGAATAAAAGGAAGCTCCTCCGATAGTGCTGGCAGTTTTGGATCCGGAAGTTGGACTCCGGACCGCGGGGCCTGAGCCCAAGGGACGAAAAGACGTGCTCCCATTGCGGTCTCAACTGAAGACAAAGGTCCGAAAGGGGAAGACGAGTAAGGAGGAGATGAACACACCTGATTCGCGAGTCTCCAAGCGGCGGACCCTGTCCGTTTCCGAGAAGGTAACCCCTATGCGGCAGACTCGGTCGGCTTCATGGACCATCACTCGGGAAGCGGAGGAGAGGACCCCTGCAAGCGAGCGGATCGAAGTGCAGAAGCCGGAAGACAAGATCGAAGAGGATGAACCGGTTTCTCCTCAAGTCGGGACATCAACGGTAAGGCTCTCGGATTCGGAGGAAGACGAGGAATCAGACCAAGGAGGCAAGAAGTAGGATAGCTCTCTTGCTTTGTGCCCCAGAAACTAGCCGTGGAGGATTAGAAATCTAGAGGTAGAGTTAGTACGGTCACAACGGTGACCCGGTTATAAGGGTTTTACCCGGATCCGGAACTTGTTCCGGAAAAGGTGGATAAGATCCATAACTTCCAGATCTAGACGCGTTTAGCTAGGAGGTGGCAGACAAGTGTCATTGCCCGTTTTGAACATGGGTTCTAGGGTTTTGTGTTTTGACTCCCGATGGGAGGGTATTTAGTTGTTAGTTCCAAGGCTGTTAGGGTCTTGTTAGTCGACCTAATCGTGAGAGCAAGAAAGATTGCGGACCCGGGCAATTTCGGGTTTTTGTGTGTAGGTCGGACGGCTTGCGAGGCCGCCGCTGCAGCTAGAACCCGGTTCCCGTTATCTTAGTGTTAGAGAGGGGATTTGCAAGCACCCAACTACGGGTTTCACTTCCTAAGGTTGTATAAGATGCGCTGCCCACTTTTAAATATTAAGTTTGTGTCCTTCTATCTTGACACCTATCTATCCTGGTTTGTGTGAGCTCCAAAGTGGTCCTTGTCATGGACATACCCCATTTCGAATGGTTGTGTAACCTTTGTGAAGCCTGAGCCGGGTGGAGAGGAAAAGGTGAGGGATCCGGGTCTCTACAGGATTCTGAGAAAGGGTTAGGAACCGTCACTGGTCGCACCCGGATCCGGATATTCTGGGATTCCCGTCATTGTAGTAAGCGGAGGGTTGGAATACCTTCTGCATGACCGGCTGCCGGGGAACATTCCCGTAGTTGTGAGGAGGTAGACACCACCCTAGTGCGTGTGTTTGTCATGTTTAGAGGATGTTAGGATTGCTAGTGGAGTCTTTCGCCACTCTAATCTACGAAGGGAGAGTTTTGTACACCGTCCCTCTCCAAATAGGACGCGTCCTCCAACAACTAAGACCATGAGGAAAAACTAGAGCTGACTACTGGTGTGCGTGTGGTGAGATATAACCGGATACGGATTAAAAACCGGAAACGGGAAAGTAAGGAAGGGCAGATCGGCTAGCTCGGAAGGTGAACTAACCGGATCCAGCCTGATTGAATAAGAAGAATAGGAAGAAGTTTAGGAAAGAGTCACAACCGGATTGTCCCAATCTGGCAAACTTCACTTGAATCCCAGAACGATACACGAGTCACCACTTAGGGTGTTTTAGTCACCTAAAACACTCAAGGGGATGCACTTGCAACAACCGTGTTCCAACACCAGGTGCTCCAACTTAGGATTTGTTAGACTTTATGTTTCTTGTTCTTCTCTTCTCAGGGTTAGAGTTTGGATCAGTAGCGACTAACGATGGGGCCCCAAGTGCACCCGGCTGTTGCCAAAATCAATGACCAATTTTATAGTTAGAGTAGGAATTCCGGAGACGAAAAGGTTCCGTGATTTCTGGATCTGAGATCCAATCTGGAACTTTTCCGGATTTCTCGGATCTTTTAGATAAGATCTAGCGGACTTCCTGTGGATAGCTAGAAAGAAGGCTAAGTTTTGCAGGACTTAGTTAGTACTTAGTAGTGGGGTTTTGGGCAAAACCTTCTTTATCTTGTCTTTCTCACTTGGTTAATATACACACCTCTCTTTGCATTAGATTTGCTCTCTAGTACTTTGTGAGTAGGGTGTATGCCTTGTAAGTAGCAGATCCATTCTTGTAGATGAAGTTGTGTCAAAATCCTTCCAGAGTGTGGTGAGGGTTAGTTCGGATAGAGGAATACCGGTCAAAATCCGTGTCGGGAGATCGCCTGGGAGAGCTGGAGGGCTATTGCAGAGGTGTGCCTTGTAGACTCCAGGGTCCGGAAGTAGCCAGAAGAGGAGACGAACTGCAGAGGTGTTCCTGGTAGTCTCTAGGAAACGGAGCAATCCGTGTTAACCTGAATTCCGGTCAAAGCCGGAGTTGTCCCCCAAGATAGGAAAAAGCCCGATACGAAGGTCTAGACGGAGTACTCTGACGAGACGGCCCCACCGTTCCCGGTGGATCACAAGTTCATTCACTAGAATGTCGTTGTAATCCGGACTTAGCTCTGTGTGACCGCGTCCGGAAGGCCTGTTGAACGTTGTGAGAGTGTAAGTCTAGCAACAACAATCAACTCATCCGATTAGCAGAGTAGGAGAGTGGTGTTCGGTCACTATAAGTTCCGGACAGTGGGGGTCTAGCCACTTTAAGTCACAAGGCAGTGGGAAATCCAGCCACTTACACAAAACAGGATCTGTGGACTCCGGCCACTCGTTTAAAAACTCCAAGAGCCTCTCTGAGGAGGAACATAGACAAATCAAACTACCCTCTAGACTTCCGGAAGTTACTTTCCGGAGCTCGTTGTACATAATTTGGACTCCGGAAGGATCCGGATCTACCCTACTAAAATTAAGAAGATAGCTAATTCATAAATGATTGTTGTAGTAAGTTAAGTTAGAAGGACTATTTGGAAAAGAACTTTAGGTCTCTGTGAGAACGAAATCGGAGCGGTTACTTTGGAAGCACTTAGTGACGATTGGGTGCATTCCAGAGGAATACTGTCTCTACGAAGTGCAACAATTGTCGTTAAGACTGAAAGGCTTCTGAATCCCGTCCCCACCGTTGGAAAATGGATTGAGGCAAAGAGCATGATGTTGTGGTTGAAGGTGTTCTCTACCCTCATCGGGAAGGGGGGCTCCTACACAAAGAGCAAGGAGTTTATGGCGCAGGACGGTTGCGAGAAGGCTCTGAAGCGCATAGTGATGCTATATTATTGGAGGGTGTTTGTGGCCCATGGATCCTTGTTAGCTGGAGACCTACCCATCCGTTTCACAAAGTAGATAGGTACTTCTGCTCCCGAGTGTATCTTCACAGATACTGAGAGGCGTCGATTTTTTGTGCACCACCTCCTTCAATGCCTCTGGTACCAGGGTTGTTCGGCCGTCCGTCCGTCCCGTAGTGTTTGTCCGTCCGGAATCGCTCTAGCCATCCACCCAACGGAGTACGAATCGGCGAGCTGTGTGTATTGGTGACGCCGCTGCATCACATCCAATGCCGTTTCCGAATCTTGTGGGCCGAATTTGTAAAACAACTCTAGAGCTACCCAATGTCGTCTACGGCGTTGATTGTCCACCTCCGTGTCTGTCCGAAATCCATATTTTGATGGCTCTTCGTGTGATACTCGGCTCGCAATTCCCCAATCACAAACGCCTATGAAGACAGATCCTAGTTTCTCTGGAGGAAAGTGGAGAAGCACGTTTGTGGGAGCGATGTCATTGTGAATGACATTTGCCTTGTGGACTTGGGCCATGGTGCACATCAAAGCCCAGGCAAGTCTTGCTCTATTCTTCCGGAAGGCTAAGATTTGTGTTGTATCCTCCGCCGAAATATATGGAGCTGAAAGGATTGAGTTGCTCGAAGCCGCCGGATTTGCCTTTGAATCGACGGTTTTAAAATGGGCCCAGCTACCACCATACCACCACAATGTGTATGCCTCCATATTCTTTGTATTCACCGCCCAAAATTTTATAACTCCTCGGTGTGCAACATGCCAACATGACATATCATGGCCTCGTGAGACCGTTGTCTAAATTTCTCCTTCGGATGAGACGCCGTTGGCATTTTCCCGGCAAACTCCATGTATGCCAAAATGGCTCGCATACCCATGATGCAGACCTTCCGAACCTTTCCGTATCCACCAACGGCGCCATATCCGGAAAGTCCATAAACTCCGATATCTTCTGGAAGAAATTGCATGCTGTGCAACATATGCGCCTCCATGGCTGACTTCATCGCTTGTTCATTCCAAGGCATACCTCTCGTACAAGAGCTTGAAAACCTGCCGATGGTGGTCTTCACACCTTCGATGAACTTGCTGAGTTCCAAGTCTCGTGGCTGATGCTGGCCCCCGCGAGGTTTTTTCACCTCACAATCAAATACATGCGATGCATTACTCGTACATTGAGTGATTACTCTCTCCATGAATGAGGCATAGTGATACATGCCATATGCATCCTTGAACGATTCAGAACTCTCCAGAGCGCGCTCGAATTTCAACTGGAGGTCGGCCTGTAAGCACATGATTCCTGGCTCTCGCTTCTCCAAATAAACTTGACGGAATCGCACCACGTCAGTTTCACACCATCGACAGGAGTATTGTATTGCCACACCTCAAAGAAATGCGGTATACTCCTTTGGTGGATAACCGGCATCCTTCTCGTGCGCAGACATTTTTTGCTTCGCCCTCTTCGACGGTGCCTTCGGTGCATCAGAAGGATTGTGGCTCGACTCCGCAACGCTAGTCGGTGGAAGCTCCGATGCATCTAGAGCTTCTAAATCAACATACGCGGGCCGCTTTCCAATATTACGATCAGTGGCCATTGCAATAATCACAACCCTACACAAACTATAATTTTATAAAAAAAATCAAAACCTCCCCCGGACCCAATGTGTGGTGGCCCCCCTCTTAGTTCCTAGCAAAGTACAAATAGTACTAGGACAAGGAGCCACTTGAGAGGAGCCTATGTGATTGATATTAGAATCTGTTCCATTAATAGTGAAATGGAAAACCCTGGCCACGCATGCGCGTCTGCATGCGCCTGACCAAGACGCCACGCGCCCGGCCCTCCAGTGAACGCGCCCGGCCCAAGATGCCACGCGCCCGGCCCTCCAGCAAATAGAGTCTGTTCATCACGAATAGAGCCTGTTCCCCCACGAATAGAGCCTGGTCCCCTACGAATAGAGCCTGTTCCCCCACGAATAGAGCCTGTTCCCGCCAGGATAGAGGGCGTTCCCGCACGCGCCCAGTCCGTTCCCATTCGCGCCCGGCCTGTTCCCGCACGCACCCGGCCTGTTCCCGCACGCACCCGGCCTGTTCCCGGACGCGCCCGGCCCGTTCCCGCAACGCCCGGC